>OVBW01000157.1:20486-35468 GCA_900406355.1 Erysimum pusillum | reverse complement strand
AACAACAATTCAAATTTCTTTGTTTATATGATTCAAACGAACACGCAAAAATCGAAACAGAGTATTCGAAGCATGTAATGGCATAAAAAGCAGGAAACTTAGCAATTAACAACCTTTGCTAAGCAATCGCTCATCTCAATTCACTAAAATCACAATGCCATAGTCCCAAAATCGATTTTTGCTTGATTTTCAACTTGAATTTTCAAATTCTTCACAATTATCAAAGCAAAATCAACATGGTATTGGGAAGCTCTTGTCTCTATTACCATTCTAACAACCTATTCGACTAGTTTCCATGAGAGAAGGACGAGCAACAAAGGATTACACCATACCAAGTGCACAAACCCAAAATTCTCCATGCAAACTAAAAAAAATCCAGAAATTTACCTTGGTCGAATGGTGTTGGGTGTGTGGGTATCAGATAGAACATGAAAAATAAAGCAATTTACACCCAAGAATGGCAAAATCGAGAGAGAATTGGAAATTCAAAGGTGGAGTGGGAGTATTAAAATGGAGGAGAAGTAAAGAGGAAGGTGAGGTTGATCCCTAAATCTAATATGGTCTTCAAAAACTAATTTAAACCGGAAAACCTAATTATTCACATACTTGGATGGGGACCGATTAGTCGATGGTGCGGACCAGTCGATCTCGAGTCCCAAGGTGTCTGTCCTAGGTGCAGAATGAGTTGGGACTTGGGACCGATCGGTCCCAGTCACCAGACCGATCGATCCTGAGTGTTTGGAACACCTAATTTTTGCATGTTCTACGTATAGAACCTGTTCTTGAAACACTTATACACTCGTAATGATTCACTAATAAAATTTCTTACAATTAAATAGTCTAAACTTCAAAAACAAATGTAAAACCAAGTTTTTAAAAAGAAATCCAAAAGCAATGATAGTTATACAAAAATCAATGGGCTGTCTCCCGGAAGCACTTGTTTAAAGTCATGAGTTTGACTTTGCTTCTCCTAAACTTATTGTGGAACGTTATGAAATTGAGTAAGTAATTTGATTTGGGAATTTTTCGATCGTCATGCAACTTAGATTTATAAAATTTACTTAGGTTTTTCAAAAATTATGTTATGAGCTTTTAAGAAATTTTCCGCAACAACTCTATTTTACTGAAAGTTAGATGCAATAATCTTTTGGAAATCGTTTACTTGTGTCTCTTTTCTGATGTAGATCATAAGATCTGTTGCTGGTTTTTAATGCGATGTCAAATTGAAACCTTTCTCAATGAGCTTTCACGTAGTATTGCATGGTAGTTCTATTGCAACATAAGATTACATTTAAGCATTTTAACATCTGAATTACACATTTACCAGCTCTTGCTTTACATGCATTTTTCCTTACCTGCATTTTCGAACAACTCTTGTTGTCATGTTTTAAATGTTTGCGCCTTACATGATGCTATTGTAATCTATGGTTACTCATAGATAATAGAGAGTGTTGTGGATTTTTAAGCCCTGGAACTGTTAAGATTCTCTATATTTGAGATTCACCTTCCTAATTTGATGTATCCTTCTACAATTTAATTAATGGTTTGTCGACCTTTTACATGTGTTTTTTTATATAGTTTTCAATGCAACATTTGCTTTCAATCTTCTCTTTATATCTTCTCGTAATCTCGTTTACTATGCATTATTGTTTGTATATTTTAAGTGATGTCAATCAGATCTTTCATAATGGGAGGAATTAGATTGAAATGTATGAAGCTTATACGTAACAAACCCTATCTACTACTACATTTTGTACAATAATGGCGATCTCTTTGTCACTACTACTACTCGTAACAAACCCACTCTAAATTTAACCTTTTACCAAAAAACAAACAAACCCACTCTACTCTGTTTAATATAGGTACAAAGAATTGAGTTACAGAGTTAGAGAAATAACCAAAATGCCCATAGTCGTTACCTCAGCTTCTATTACACGTGCTCATTAATCTGAACTCAACCCAATTGAAACTGTTTGGTTGTTCTAGAAGCTCACCAACACTTTTGGTTTTTTTCCTAAGCTTCAATCTGGAGCCATGACCTTGTTTTACTTAATCTTTTGAATCAAGATTCAATTTAACAATCTTTATGGTTTAAGAGCAAAAGAAATCAAAGAAGNCAATTTAACAATCTTTATGGTTTAAGAGCAAAAGAAATCAAAGAAGTTGATTGTGACCGATATTACTACACCTAAGTACCTAACTCTCTCACCCGTTAAACNAACTCTCTCACCCGTTTATGCTGATGTTTGTGTAAAGTGTGTTGACAGGTCTCTATGTTCGTGTGTGGATATGTCTCTATTTTCCAAGATTCTTTTGTAACTACGTGAACTTCGTGATTTTTTTTCCTACAAAAGATGTATACAATTTGTGATTTCGTCATATTTTAGGCACCTATTTATTTCAATAGCCACATAAGGACTACTGATTAATTAACCATATAAAATATGATATTCCTGTTGTCATTTAGTAGCTAATTAGCAACGGTTTAAAGACTGACTGTTTAGACTACTGCTAAGTCTTTAAACTTGGTTGCTCAAAATTGGACTAGTGATATGATAGCCTTTAATCCTATATATAAAAGGCTGAAGAGAGTTCTCTTATAGTTAACACCTAATCACATCTTCATAAACTAATACTTTAATAGTTGATGTTTTGTGGACCTTAGCGCACCAAGGATTAAGTTGGCATAAATTAATTAGAATCATGCACCAAGAAACTTGTTACTCAAGAAAGATTGAGCAGTATGTTTTAGGTTCGCGGAGGTGTTCTTTTATCTTTTAAGTGTGACTTTATGCTCCTGTTTTTTGTTGTCTTTGTCAATTATTAAAAACAATATACAAGGTTCATTTTGTTTCTATGTTGGAAAATGTTAGCTATGTAACCACAATTTAGTTTAAAATTTTGATTTTGTGTGAGTTTTAGTTGTCTATTATTTAATCAAGCATGTCTTCTTCATGTTATTATATATTTCTAGGAATATAAAAAATATTACATTTATAAGAAATTATTAATTAATTATTTATTTTCAGTTTATCCTTCTTTTTTTTTAACATTAAACGTTCACCTCTGGTTTTGAAAATATTGCTTATTACATCTGTATAAATGTTGAACGTTGTAAATTGCAAACTGTCAAGTAAATCTTTTTCAGCTATATTTTAGTTATTTAGAATATATAAAGCTCAAAGAACAAAAAAATCGACAAGTGTACCAAAAATTCAAACGGTAAAAAATCGTAGTCGAATGTAAAATGACCAGAAAATAATAGAATGGTCAAATACTCAAAATTAAAAATAAATGAAAAAAAAGTAAACGATTAAAAAGAGTCTTCAAATAAAATTGTAATCTAAACCGGTTTAGTAAGTTGGTTTGGTGGCAATTTGAAACGGTCAAATTTTGTTACGCTAACGGTCAATTGTTTTTTGTAGCAGTAAATGAACAGCGTAATACTCTTTCNAATTGTAATCTAAACCGGTTTAGTAAGTTGGTTTGGTGGCAATTTGAAACGGTCAAATTTTGTTACGCTAACGGTCAATTGTTTTTTGTAGGAGTAAATGAACAGCGTAATATCTTTANTACTCTTTCGGACGCCACACAGTTGTTAAATCCACAAAAGGAACAGTTTTGAATTTCACAATTTCGACCGTTTGGCCTTCTTCTCTATGTAAACCCAGAGGCTCCCAATTTCTCTCTTGACATGGCGACAATTTCAGATCCTAATTCGATTTCAGTATCTCAATTTGGCGAAGAAATCTGGAGACAGCAGAAAAGCGTTGAAGCAAAAGAATGAGATCGTCGTTGTTGTCACCAGAAAGAAGCGAAGGGGAAAGAAGCGAAGTCGTTTGAGAAATATCTGATGGAGATGCAAGCGATGTTGGAGAAGATGAAGATCGAGATGGAGAAAACTGATGATTAGCGGAAGGAGAAGGACGAAATCCTGAGAAAGACGGGAAAGGAACTTGAGACGAAGGACGTGGAGAAGGANTGGCGAAGAAATCTGGAGACAGCAGAAAAGCGTTGAAGCAAAAGAATGAGATCGTCGTTGTTGTCACCGGTCTCAGCCAAGGGGAAAGAAGCGAAGTCGTTTGAGAAAGATCTGATGGAGATGCAAGCGATGTTGGAGAAGATGAAGATCGAGATGGAGAAAACTGATGATTAGCGGAAGGAGAAGGACGAGATCCTGAGAAAGACGGGAGAGGGACTTTGAGACGAAGGACGTGGAGAAGGAGAAGCGTACGGTNGCTCTCGTTCTATATATATGATATTCACATAATCTGGTTAATCGTATGTGTTATTGAGATTGTTGATAATTGAATCGCTTGGTACAAATTGCTTTGTAGAAGTTTCGGCTTAGAATTTTCGCACAGATGTTAGATTTGTACAAAATTTGATGCATGATTGGTATAGTTTTATGGTTTGTTGAACCTGCTTCAGATTGAGATTGGATTGATTTCTACGCTTGTGTTTAAGATATTGATGTTAATTTGCTGCAAAATAGTTGGATAAAATGGCTGAGATGATTTAACTTCATTATATGATCAACCTGCAAGAGATTGGATTGGTTTCTACGAGATCCTGAGAAGGAAGGGAGAGGAACTTGAGACGAAGGACGTGGAGCAGGAGAAGCTTATGGTAAAGTTGAAGAAACTGCAGAAGATGAAGGATTTCAAGCCTAACATGGTACGGTTTCTAGATCTGGCTCTGGCTCAATATGAATTTTGGGATAAGTTCAGAAAATCTGGTTAGTTATATGCGTTATGGAGCTTGTTGATGGTTAATTCGCTTACTAGAAGTTTTGGTTTAAATTTGTGGCTAGTTGTCGCCTCAAATGTTGGATTAGTGCAAAATTTGATGCATGATTGGTTCCATGAATCCTCTCCGTCACAGCTTTATGGTTTGATCAACCTGTATGAGATTGAGATTGGATTAATTTGGTGTAAAATATATGATATAGATGTTCATTTGGTGTAAGATGGATACATGTAAACTGGCTGAGATGGTTTAACTTTCATTACAGTTGAATGGCAAATGATCGTTATTTGGTTATTTGGTGGTAATAGAATTTTGGTACTCCGAGATTCACTCACTCACTTTGTTGTTGTTTTTGTCTTTGCTGTAAAATATTTTTAGTAATGAAGTTACCGTGAGTTAAGCGAAGCAACAGGTGGTTAATGTGTAAATCGTGTACTGTGGTGACACTTGAATAGAAGCTGATTTTGTGTATCCTTATAGAAACCAGGTATGATATGTTGTGTCTTTATAGGTTTTTATCGGTTTATTATCTTTCTGGTTTGGTTTGGTCTTGCTTTTGGATGTTTAGGTTCATGAATACATAGATACTCAATGGAAACGACCATCATTCAGTTTATTGTAATAGATTTATTGTCTTTTCAGTTTGGTTAATTTCGGTTTGCTTTTGTTTTTGTTACAATTCTCTGTTGTGATAATGGTTATTTGGTGATTGATTTGGGAACATTTATGTTGCTTCCTTAGACTTTCGCTTTCAGTCAATCCTTTGGCACAAACTGAAGAAGAAAAAACGGCCAAGTAAGACTGATTTACATCTCACTGTTTCACTCAAGAACTGATTTGATATGAATGATAGGCGAGAAAACTGACTGTATTTTTGTTTTTGCAGGAAAATAAAGGATCCTCTGAAGGCTAAGCAGCCCATATCTGCCTACTTGATCTATGCGAACGAGAGGATAGCTGCTTTAAAAGAACAAAACAANGATCTATGCGAACGAGAGGATAGAAGCGTTATAGAAGTAAGTAAAGAATTCGGAGTTATTATTTCTCCTGTCATTTGAAAATCTTGAACCTAAGTAGTCTTAATAAATGATGAGCATAAGTCGCTAAGATGACCGGAGAAGAGTGGAAGAGCTTGTCGGAAGAACAAAAGGCTTCCTATCCTAAGGTCATGTTCCATACTCATTGTAGCCATTGTTGTGTCAAGAAGTGAAGTAAAAAAAAAGATTTTCTAACGTTAATTTGTGTGCATATTCTGCAACTTTTGTAAGAGATGGCAAAGAAGAACAAGGAGATATACCTACAAGAAATGGAAGATACAAAAGGACAAAGGAAGAAGAAGCCATGAGGCAGAAGAAAGAAGGAAAAGAACTCATGAAACTCCATAAACAAGAAGCTCTCCAACTTCTCAAGAAGACAACCGACAAGATCTAAAAGGTTATTACTATACTAAACTCACAATGCCTTTAGTTATTTCGAGCTAAGTCAGTCACTAACACAAAACATGTTTCTTGCAGAAAATGAAAGAGACGACCAAGAACAAGAAGAAGAACGAGAATCTTGATCCTAGCAAACCCAAAAGGCCTGCTTCTTCATACTTTCTCTTCTGCTATACTTAAACCCTGAATTTACAAACACTCAGATCACAAAATGGTTTTTTATTCTCAAATATTTTCTAACTGTTTATATAATATTTGCAGCAAAGACGCAAGAAAGACTCGGTCCGAAGAGCATCCTGGGATCAACAACTCAACTATTATTGCCCGAATTTCATTGAAGTGGAAGGTATATAAATTTCATTGAAGTGGAAGGTATATAAATTATGAAACTCTGAATCTAATGAATATCATTATATCATTTTCTAATTGTGAAATTGAGTTGTTTTTTTGAGTAAAATCTTGTTGTAGGAACTTGGCGAAGAGGAGAAACAAGTTTATAATGAAAAAGCTTCTGAGTTAAGGGAAGTTTACAAGAAAGAAGTGAAAGCGTACTGCATCGTAAAGAATAACTGACTCAGCAGTAGTAGAACAAATGAGAATGTTCAAGTTTGCTCATATTGAACAAGGTATGATTTCTAGATCTAGCTTTGGTTCAATATGATTTTTGGGATAGTTTCAGAAAATCTGGTTAATTATATGCGTTATGGAGCTTGTTGATGGTTAATTCGCTTAATAGAAGTTTTGGTTTAGATTTGTGGCTAGTTTTCGCCTAAAATGTTAGATTAGTACAAAATTTGATGCATGATTGGTTCCTTGAATCCCCTGTCACAGCTATATGGTTTGATTGGCAGGAGTAGGTTGGACATCTTGGAAGAAGCGTAGGTTTATCCTTACCTTAACTTCTTTGGTGTTCTTCAAAAATGATCCAGTCAGTGTTTCTGATTCCTTGATGTGATCTTTCACCAATTTTTATGATACTTTTACTTCTGAGCTTTTGGAACCTAGGATATTTGCTGAAAAGAAAAAACTAGATCTACACATATTGCAAATTCAAAGGCTCTAGAATTGGTAGAATGACTGATAAATCTAATTGGAGGCTGCTATATACTTCATATGCTATGTTATATTTCTATTTAAAGAGGCTGTAATATCACTGATTCTGGTACTGTGGTTTATTATTGAAACAAACCGGCCTGATGTACTCACTATTTCCTGGAACTATTTTATACCTTTAGCTCATTGGTTCAACTGTTTGGCAGAGTGCATTACCACAAAAGGGGAGGTAGACTCTTGGAGGAATTGACTTGAACAGTTTGGGGAGGTAGAAATTTCCTATGGTTGTAGTTTCTAAGCATAGCTCCAACTTTCTAGCCTGTTTTAACATTCTCGTTTGCAGTGTTGTGGTGGGAGAGGATAAGAAGTTGTTGACTGTACCCAGATTGGGCGTGATGGACGAGCCTTCACCCTCAAGGTGATTTGTATATTTACGAGGCTGACTTTATATTTCTTCCCCTTTTTTTGGTTATCTGCTATGATTGTTGGATTATGCTTCTATGAAATTCTAATTATTTGGCACACATATGCTGAGACATTGGACGAATTGTATGAATGAAAGGCTGCCCTTGAGCAATCCCTTGCACAAGCTCCCAATGCTGCATTGGTAGTTGGTCGCATTTATTTTATTATTATCAGCTCCACTGCTGTGGCTCCTCTCATATTTCTGATGTATATCAATCACACCCTGGCATGCAGGGAGAGATCAGCGCCCGTTGAAGTCTTCGGTTGTTCAGTTTCTTGAGGCATATGGTGAGTATTGGCCTCCTGGTTTAATTAGTTTCCTCCCATTATATGTTTTACATCTGATACTGAAGAGGATCCACATGTTGTTGGAGATTGTGTTAAGGTACTATATTGTGTGTCATCTATGATTTTCAGTTTTAATTATTGTGTTGACATATTTGTTTCATGCTATTGTATCTGCAGCACGTTATGCGGCAGTTGCCTTCTCCAGTTTCGGCGTTGTGCTGCACTGCTTTGCTGGAAGCTTATAGTAAGTCTTTGTATATATGGCATCTATGTTTGTACTTTGGTATATGCGTTTTACCTTTTTTCTGTAGAAATTGATCATAATGAAAGCTCGGGTTAAATCACAGTGGTCTCCTATAATTGAAATGATCATAAAAACTACTTAGGCAGTCTATTTAGGCATTAAACTACTTAGGCATTCTATATGCCATGACAAATATGTATGTTGTGCTCTTATGGAAAGCTGCTTGGAAGTCCGTCCAATATTTAGTTACTTCACATAGCTTTGTTCTCAGCACGGGTTGTATTCTGCAGGATTCTAGAGAAGATGTATACTATCACCTCTCATTCCTGTGATAACAGGATGACTTCATCCGCTGTGGCTGCTTGTGTTTAGAAGCTCTATAACTTCTCAAGAAGAAGGAGAAAACCGACAACATTATAAAGGTTATTACTATACTAAACTCACAATGCCTTTAGCTATTTTGAGCTAAGTCAGTCACTAACACAGCACATGTTTCTTGTAGGAAACAAAAGAGACGACCAAGAACAAGAAGAAGAATGAGAACGTTGATCCTAACAAACCCAAAAAGCATGCGTCCTCATACTTTCTCTTCTGCTATACTTAAGCCACAAAACAATCAGAAGCTCAAAATGGTTTTCTAATCTCAAATATATTCTAACTGTTTTTTAATCAAATATTTACAGCAAAGACGCAAGAAAGACTCTGTCAGAAGAGCATCCTCGGATCAACAAGTCAACTCTTACTGCCCACATTTCATTGAAATGGAAGGTATTTTATTATTTATAAAGTTTGAATCTATACTAAAAGAGTATATAATTTGATAATCGTTAATTGTGGAACTTGTTTTGGTGAAAAAATTGTTATAGGAACTAGGCGAAGAAGAGAAACAAGTTTATAATCAACTCTTACTGCCCACATTTCATTGAAGTGGAAGGTAATATGCATTATGAAAATCTGATTCTAATATCATAAAATAATCTTTAATTGTGAAATTGAGTTGGTTTTGAGTAAAATATTGTCGTAGGAACTTGGTGAAGAGAAGAAAAGAAAGAAGTGGAAGAGTACAATAAGACTAAGACTGCATCGTAGAGAATACCTGACTTCAAGTTTGCTCATATTGAACATGGACTTTAAGTATTTAAGGACTCTCTGGCTTTTAAAAAACTGGACTGTGCTTTTTAAAAACTGGACTCTACTTTTTAAAAACTGGACTGTGCTTTTTAAGGACTCTTTTAAAAAAAAAAGAAAAAAATTAAGGATTTAAGGACTTTGCTTTTTAAAAAATGGACTCTGCTTTTTTAAAAAATGGTCTGTGCTTTTTAGACTGTGCTTTTTAAAAACCCAAACCTTAAAATTAGTTTTTAAAAATAATTTATTTCTCATATATCCTTAATGTTCTTAGAGATCATCTTATATAGAAGGGACCAATATTTACTTTATGAAAACATTCTGATTTTGATTTTTCCCAGGACAAGGTTGATCATGTATATTTGAGGCAGATCGATTCTATAGTGAATAAAGAGATCAATAACGAACTGGATGTGTTTTCCAATAATAAAGGGTCTAGGAAAAGTGCTCTTTGAATCCAAACGCATCAAAGCTCTAAGAGAAGTATTAGGTGAAGTAATTAAGCTGTTAAATTGATTCTATTATTAACTGCATTTTCAGTTTGGATTTGACGAAATAATACAACATTTTCCGGTGGAATTCTAGTTACTTATGTTTTTGTTATAGATTGTTGAGATTTGAAGAGAGGAAAACATTGGTCCTTTTTGGGTCTGGTACGTTTCTAGTTTCTAAAACGTCATTGTTTCCCTTTATTTGACTCCAATGTTGGCTAACTTGGCTTCCTTTATTCTTATTTCTGTAGACTATTTGTTCTTCGAATACATTGCAAAGCGACTTATTGCAACCATGGAGAGGCAAGCTCTGCCCTGCTCTATTTTTCGTGATATGTATTTTGCATTATTTATAGAGTTTTAATTGAATCCTCTTGAATGTATATGGTTGCATATTTGTCTTTATTTGTTTGGATAACTCAAACGTTGACCCTAAACTGTTATTCTTTTGTTGTAGAAAGAAAGAAGCTAGTGCTATAGTGTTAATGATCTTGCTTAGCAATCACCTTGCCAGATTTGATTCTACATATTGGCTATCTCTCTTTGAAATTGGAGAGATATCGATGATTGGGTCGGGATAAAAGTGATATGCAAGGTAAACATTTTGTTTTATTAGATGTTTTCAAAGTATTTTTTTGTTCGGTTGCACGGCTTGCGCCTTTGGTTTTATATACATATAGGTTTTGATGTCAAGATGTGGATAACAGGATCCTTTTGTTCTTCAGCGATATAATGTGATGTTGAAGGTTTTGCGTGATTTGTTGGCCAAAATGGTTTTAGTCTTTTAGATTAATTTCTTCAGCTCTTGATTATGTGNAGGAGATATACCTACAAGAAATGGAAGATACAAAAGGACAAAGGAAGAAGAAAGAAGGAGAAGAACTCATGAAACTCCATAAACAAGAAGCTCTCCAACTTCTCAAGGAGACAACCGACAAGATCTAAAAGGTTATTACTATACTAAACTCACAATGCCTTTAGCTATTTTGAGCTAAGTCAGTCACTAACACAGCACATGTTTCTTGCAGAAAATGAAAGAGACGACCAAGAACAAGAAGAAGAACGAGAATCTTGATCCTAGCAAACCCAAAAAGCATGCGTCCTCGTACTTTCTTTTTTTTTTTTTGTTAAACCACAAAACAATCAGAAGCTCAAAATGGTTTTCTAATCTCAAATATTCTAACTCTTTTTTAATCAAATATGTGCAGCAAAGACGCAAGAAAGACTCGGTCCGAAGAGCATCCTGGGATCAACAAGTCAACTCTTACTGCCCACATTTCATTGAAATGGAAGGTATTTTATTATTTATAAAGTTTGAACCTATACTAAAAGAGTATACAATTTGATAATCATTAATTGTGAAACTTGTTTTGGTGAAAAAAATTGTTGTAGGAACCTGGTGAAGAAGAGAAACAAGTTTATAATGAACTCTTACTGCCCACATTTCATTGAAATGGAAGGTAATATGCATTATGAAAATCTGATTCTAATATCATAAAATAATCTTTAATTGTGAAATTGAGTTGGTTTTGAGTAAAATATTTTCGTAGGAACTTGGTGAAGAGGAGAAAAGAAAGAAGTGGAAGAGTACAATAAGACTAAGACTGCATCGTAGAGAATACCTGACTTCAAGTTTGCTCATATTGAACATGGACTTTAAGGATTTAAGGACTCTCTGGCTTTTAAAAAAAACTGGACTGTGCTTTTTATAAACTTGACTCTACTTTTTAAAAACTGGACTTTGCTTTTTAAGGACTCTTTTAAAAAAAGAAAAAAAATGAGGGATTTAAGGACTTTGCTTTTTAAAAATTGGACTGTGCTTTTTAAAAAAATTAAGGATTTCAAAATTAAGAATTCGTAGCGTTTGTTCCTGACGATATTACAATTAGTAGATTAAACTAGCTTAATCAAATTCAATCTTTATTTTTCTTTTGTCACTAACTATATATTAATCTCAAGAATAATCAATCCCTAATATAATTATATTGAATCGTATAAAAATGGTGGGAATCCCGTAGGTTCAAGGTTTGTTACATTGTGGTTTCTCTCATTTGGATTTTACTTGTTTATTTATCTTGTCTTGTGTGTGCAGGTTAACTACGAGAAAGGTAAACTAATTGCTAACAATCAATACCTGCACACATATGTTGAAATTTTTTCTTAAGGTATGTATGTTTGCTATATGCTTTAACTTATGTTACTAAACCTTAAAATTAGTTTTTAAAATGGTTTTAAAAAGATTTTATTTCTCATATATCTTGAATGTTCTTAGGGATCATCTTAAATAGAAGGGCCCAATATTTACTTTTTGAAACATTCTGATTTTGATTTTTCCCACGACAAAGTTGATCATGTATATTTGAAGCAGATCGATTCTATAGTGAATAAAGAGATCTATAACGAACTGGATGTGTTTTCCAAGAATAAAGGGTCTAGGAAAAGTGCTCTCTGAATCCAAAAGCATCAAAGCTCTAATAGAAGTATTAGGTGAAGTAAACTGTTAAATTGATTCTATTATTAACCACTTTTCAGTTTGAATTTGACGAAATAATATATACAACATTTTCCGGTGGAATTCTAGGTACCTATGTTTTTTTTTATAGATTGTTGAGATTCGAAGAGGGGAAAACATTGGTCCTTTTTGGGTCTGGTACGTTTCTAGTTTCTTAAACGTCATTGTTTCCTAGGATTAGGTTCTTCTGAGATTTTTGTTTCCCTTTATTTGTTTTTTGTCAGCAAAAGATTTGAGATTAATATTTATGTTAGTAAGATTTTTTATGTTTAACGTCCTCATTTTAAGTTGTGGCGAAGTCCTTATTCTGTAACATTGGCTTCTTTTGAATTGTGGCAACATATTGTTTTCATTATATTTGACTCAGCCATTTATTTTATTTTTCGTTCTTTCTAAAAGTTACATTTGTTCTTTCTTAGTTCTTATTCTCTTGTTTCAATTAATAGCTGAAGAGAGAGGATTGTTGCTTACCGTTGACTGTTTTGGCATAGACGAAAGAGAAGCAAAGTAAAGATCAAAGAGTGCACAGAGAATTTAGTTCCAATGTTTCTCTCTCCATTTCCTTTTTGTTCTTGCGGTTATTTAATGCTACACTGACATGAGACGATGGTCTAAGTTTGAAATTACAGTATCTATTTACAAATATTTTGATATCAATTTTTTTGCTGCAAGCAGGTAAATTAGCACTGCTCGAAACTGGTGTTTCAGCAACAACCAACAAATGAATGAATCCTCTCGAATGTATATGGTTGCATATTTGTCTTTATTTGTTTGGATTACTCAAACGTTGATCCTAAACTGTTATTCTTTTGTTGTAGAAAGAAAGAAGCTAGTGCTAGCAATCACCTTGCCAGATTTTATTATACATATTAGCTATATCTCTTGTGAAATTGGAGAGATATCGATGATTGGGTGGGATAAAGTGACATGCAAGGTAAACATTTTGTTTTATTAGATGTTTTCAGAGTTTTTTTTGTTCGGTTGCGCCTTTGGTTTCAAATACATATACAAGGTTTTGATGTCAAGATGTGGATAACAGGCTCCTTTTGTTCTTCAGCGAGATAATGTGATGTTGAAGGTTTTGCATGATTTGCTAGCCAAAGTGGTTTTAGATTAATTTCTTCAGCTCTTGATTATCTTGGTTCACTTCTTTGTGTCAGGTTATAAATTCTACTGATTGTCAAATTTTCAGTTGATGCAGCTAACTAGACGCAGTTGGAGTGACATACTATGTAATGAGGGCTTGTAATATCAGTCATGCAGGTATTTGTTTCTCTTTACACACTAACTTCTTCATATCGGAGGCATCTCTTGTTACATGAATTACTTCTTTTTATTGTATCTTTTCTACATACATAGAGGATAGAAAATGAGTTTTGTTTAGACTTGTTTCGCCTTCCCATTGTATGTTTGATGATCTCATGTTTAGAATTTGTAGGAATGCAGAGAGTGTGTTTCGTGTTTCTTCTTCCCTTCGGTTGTGGATTGAACAGGAAGTGATGTTATGAGACTAGTCCCTGTAAAGGTGCTCTTAGTTTTGTTATCCATGATTGTACATATATTTGTTTTGTTTTTTTTTTATATCTTCTCTTATGTTATAGATCGTTTAGGTCCCAAGGGAGGCAAAAAAAAATGAAGTTCCTTTTACACTTGTTTTGCTTTGAGTTTTTGATTGATCACTGTTCGCCATAATTATTTGGTTAATTCTCTAGTTTGGAGATTCTATGGCTTCTTATCTAATTATTTGGTCAATTTTATTTCTCTCATTCGTGTTTATAGATAGTTGAAATTCCAAGAGAAAAAGAATCTTCTTGTTTATGACATCTTGGACTTGTTGTTTTGTTATGTTTGAGAGGTTTGAGATAGCCTCTGGTTTTATATGAATATTTTGTCTATGTATAGGCTGTGGCGGACCCAGAAAATATTTTTACCGGTGTCAAACTATAACTAAAAAATAAATAAATAAAGTTTTTCATAAAAATATAAAATATTTTACAAAAATTTGATATAGAAATATTAATTTTTTTTACAAAAACACGTTTCAAGTTTTGTAAAATAATAATTGGGTTTGTGTTTTAGGATTTCGTTGGTTAATGACGGGCTTTACTAATGAGATAAAAATTAAATAGTTACCTCTTGTTAACTTTTTGTAAGTTTTTCAATCAAATAAAAGTATTGAGCTATAATTAATAGGGTGTCAAAAACAAAAATACAATGATTTCAATATTAGTAAGCCTATAAATTATTAAGAAAAAATCAAAATCAAAATTAAAGGTGGGTCAATTGAACCCCCTCTCTTCCATATAGGTCCGCCAGTGTGTATAGGTATGTGGAATGATTCACATAGTGGCAAGTCTTGTTCGGACTGCATTTATATTGTGCTTTTCGTGATTTTCCGTATCTATTTATGCAAGGCTCTATGGTTTAGATCGTAGGGATTAATAAATCATGCCAAGTTCGCTTTGTTATGGTAAACTGGTAGTTCCTATTTCGTTGAAAAATAAAAAACAACTAGTAGATCTTACATCTCTATAAATAAATATTGCCGGTCCCGAGTCGGGCCAGTGTAAAAATTGACAGAAAAAAAAAAAATATATATATATATATATATATATA
>OVBW01000157.1:0-19947 GCA_900406355.1 Erysimum pusillum | reverse complement strand
GGTTCACTTCTTTGTGTCAGGTTATAAATTCTACTGATTGTCAAATTTTCAGTTGATGCAGCTAACTAGACGCAGTTGGAGTGACATACTATGTCATGAGGGTTTGTAATATCAGTCATGCAGGTATTTGTTTCTCTTTACACACTAACTTCTTCATATCGGAGGCATCTCTTGTTACATGAATTACTTCTTTTTATTGTATCTTTTCTACGTACATATAGGGTAGAAAATGAGTTTTGTTTAGACTTGTTTCGCCTTCCCATTGTACGTTTGGTGATCTCATGTTTAGAATTTGTAGAGTGTGTTTCTTGTTTCTTCTTCCCTTCGTTTGTGGATTGAAGAGGAAGTGATGTTATGAGAGTAGTCCTTGTAAAGGTGCTCTTAGTTTTTTATCCATGATTTTACATATATTTGTTTTGTTTTTTTTGATATTTTCTCTTATGTTATAGATCGTTTAGGTCCCAAGGGAGGCAAAAAAAAATGAAGTTCCTTTTACACTTGTTTTGCTTTGAGTTTTTGATTGATCATTGTTCCCCATAATTATTTGGTTAATTCTCTAGTTTGGAGATTATTTGGTCAATTTGTTTTTCTCTCATTCGTGTTTATAGATAGTAGAAACTCCAAGAGAAAAAGAATCTTCTTGTTTATGATATCTTGGACTTGTTGTTTTTTTATGTTTGAGAGGATTGAGATAGCCTCTGGTTTTATATGAATATTTTGTGGAATGATGCGCAGAGTGGCAAGTCTTGCTCGGACTGGATTTATATTGTTTTCTCAATTACTTCATATATGCTTGTGCTTTTCGCCTTTTTTTTATATATATGATTGACTGCCCATCACTATAGGTCTATAGCTATGTCGAAAATGCAGAGGGATGCTCCACCGCGACTTTTTTATGACAATAGATGGCTTTGACATATCCTTATTCCTCCATTTCCCTAATTTAATTCTTATATTACATCAGTATTTCGTGATTTTCCGTATCTATTTATGCAAGGCTCTGTGGTTTAGATCGTAGGGATTAATAAATCATGCCAAGTTCGTTTTGTTATGGTAAACTGGTAGTTCCTATTTCGTTGAAAAATAAAAAACAACTAGTAGATCTTACTTCTCTACAAAAATTCCTTTTTGTGTTTATCAATACTCGGTGCTTGTCGCAACCATGGAAAGTATAAGCTTTGTTCTGCTTTGTTTTGCAAAATAAGTTTGCTTTGCTATCTTTTTAGTCGTCTATTTTTCTTTGTCGCTTTATTTACTTTCAAAACTGTTATGCTGGTATAGAGATATTTGATGAGCTTGGTATTCATGAAACTTCTTGTATCCTTATTTTATGCCTAATTAAAGCTAGTACATTGATTAATTGACCATGAGACCTTGTGTAATTTATATCATTGAATTCGAAGAATAACTTGATGGTTTTTTGTTGATAAAAAAAAAAAAAACTTGATGGTTTTTTTTTTTCTATTTATGTCATGAAATTTTTTTTTTTGTTGTCACAGGTCAGCTTTCAGTACTTTTTCTTCTTATATTTTGCATGTTAGATTGGCTTTCAATCATCTCACTATATCTTATTGTCTTCCATGGATGAATGTCTGGAAATGCATTCTATAACATTCCTTAACCTCTCAACGTGAATAAGTCTATTGAAGTAGTGTTGTGCATGTGTTAAACGTCTCCAACTTTGCTATCTAGCTAGCTACTGCCATTAATGTTCGTTATTGTTTGTTCTATAGATTATATGTATGTGACCAATACTTATTCATATTTTCTTAAAGGAGAGCAAGTTGCCCCAATAAATATCTTTTCGTACTATGAGTTTATACTTATATGAACTCGTTTTCCTTGTTGCTTCTTGTTGATTGTCTCTTCTCTTTTTATTTAATTAACTAGTGTCTTTTTAGATCATGCTATGTTTGGTTTTTTATAGATCATTGGTTTCTTCTGGGTTTGATCTTTCCGTTTATTCTATTCGCTTTAGTCTATTGGAAAGTCCATCAGACACATGGAATCAAAAATTGCTCATGATCGATCACCGTTCCCACTCCGTTTCAGCATTTTGGCTTTACATGTCTTCGATTCTAGGATTTGGTTTCTTGCTAGATGTCTTATGTGAGCAAAATGGGTCGGAAAAGAGATTTAGTTACATGTTCGTGTGAACTAGAGGTAAGGGTTCAGGCTTGGTTGTTTTCTAGTTCAAAGCATTTTAGGGGAGTCAGGAGTGTTTGTCCTTGTATTTTCGACTTTCTGATTACTTCGAATTTATAAATTTTTTTCTTCGACCATGTATGAATTGACTTGTGTATTCAGGTACTATTTTCCAGTCACTTCAAGTTTTTCTTAAAAGGTGTACTCACGTTCTGACGAAAATTGCTCCTAAGTTCATTTATAGTTTCTTAAAGGTCACTGCCTTGCCTGTCAAATATGGATGCGAATAGCCAAAGCAAGGTGAAGTAAATGACAACATGATGCATCTTCTGCTTCTTGTGCGATGGTTGCTTAGATATTTTCGGTCGATCCCCTTGTTAGATTTGTGGTATATATGATATTTTGGGAGATATGGTTCTTTTTGTATAGATATGTGGGAGATGCAGAGGCTTTGTATGTTTCCTGTTATTTGTTTGATGGTAAGATAATTGCCTTCTTATCGTATTTATAATAGATCGAGCTTCTTTTTGTTCTTCGTGTGTTCATAAGTTTAATTTTTAAATTATTTTTCTCTCAGTAGTGGTTACAGACAGTTGAAGTTCCAGGAGAGAATTTTATATGAATTTCTTGTCTATGTATAGGTTTGTGAAACAAGTGGCAAGTCTTTTTCGGGTTGCATTTTTGTGAATTAATTTTTTTTTTTTTTTTTAATGTAGATTATTGGTTAAGAGATAGAAGAGTCGAGCTCCTCATTAGTTGCTTCCAGGAATGTTTTCGGTCTATCAATTCTTATTTTCTCTTTCTTTCTTCCGGTTGCATTTATATTGTTATGTGAATTACATTATCTATATGGAAATATGATGATTCAATTTTTTTGGCAGCAAGCTGGTATTAACTAACACATTTAACATTACTCAAAAGTGTTAAGGGAGTCAAAGAAGAGATTAAGGGAGTCAAAGAAGTCTCTTCTGCTCGATCATCGTTCCAACTTCCAACTCACTTATACACAAGGTTTTGTTCCTAAATGTATATGTTGCTTTCTTATGTCTAATTTGGACATTTAATTTGGCCGATTGAGCGTTGATTTGTCATTATCACAAATTCTCTCTTGGTTGTTTATGGTTTCAGGGGTTTTACTCGTTTTCTATCTTTTATACCTACTTTACTTGAATTTTGGAATTTACTGGATAATATGGTTATTATGACAGCTGGCGGAATTAAGACCCTTTTAAGGGTTTGTCTGCTTCTTTCTCAAGCTTTGGCAGTCTTTTACATTGCTGCCTTGCTAGATGTTCATCTGAACTTGAGGTAATAATTTTAAAAAGTTAATTATCATGAAATTATATATAGTACAGTTTTAGAGAAGGGCTGATCTTTATGGTTGCAGTTCATCTGCATGCATGTAATAATTTTATAAAGTTAATGTGAAGACAGTAGGCTGTTTAAGATTATACAAAAGAGGAGTGTGTGTTTTACAGATTCTAGTGACTACTATCAAATTTCTATTGATTCAGCTATCTTGACGCAGTAGGAGTGATGATATGCTATGTGACGAGCACTTATGATATCGTTTATAAAGGCATTTTTGATTTTTTTTCCTATTTACACACCAACGTCTTCTTGTTGGAGGCTTATTTTGTTATGGATTCTCTTGTATGTTCACGGATGATTGATAACGAGTTCCGTTCAGACTTGTTTCGCTTTCTAATTATCTGTTTGGTAATCTTTGGTTTAGATTTCGTAGGATTAAGGTTCTCCAAAACTTTGGTGACTCATGAAAGGCAAAAATGTGTTGCTTGTTTCTTCCCTTTGTTTGTGGATTGAAGAAACTTATATTATACAAAATTACGACACTATATATAAATGTATAATATGATCAAACACATCAACATTATAAAATCATATTATCCATTCGATCGATATATAAATTCTATTATTACTAAGATTTTAAATTAATATAAGGTATACAATTTAGGACGTTTATATGCACCGACTCTTACTTGCAAAATAAGATAAGAGTTTCCATTAATTTAGAAACACTTACAAAAACTAAAACCTATGATCAGAAAGGGATTGCGTAAAGCCGTGAATCTAAGTCCAAAAAGGAACAATATGTATACTGCAAAAAGGTTAGATTTCATATCATCTAGAGAAAAAGGAAATAAACGAAACGATATCCTAAAACGATAAGGATAATGATTAGGGGCCCTAAATCTATATAAATAGAGCACATACATACTTCTTTTTTTCACAAACACATTCATCGATTTCCTCATATTTCTTCTTCTTCCTATACGATCGAATCATGTTCACAAAGAAGATTTTTGGTTTCTTGCTCATGATCACGTTTCTTTTGGGTTGCTGCTTTGATGGGGCCTAAATAGACCTTCTCGCGTTTCACCCAAATAAGAGATTCAGGAGTTTAACCTTGGGTAAAACAATTGAAAAGCTGCAAGTGCACAGCTAATCGCTTGTAGTACTTAGGGTATCGATCCAACCGGGGGAGAGTTACCAAAGCGAGTCCTGCAAGAAAAGATATCAGGCTAGGACCAAAGGATAGAGATTGTTGTTGTTGTCACGGTCCTAAAACTAAGAAAGCAAATAAACGAAACCTAATAACCTAGCCTAAGCGAAAGCAATAAAGCAAAGCAAAACGAAACTAAACCTAAAGAAAACAAACCTAAAACTAAAGCAAAGCAAATAAAGAAGGCAATAAACGAAAGCGAAGTAAGCGATTGAAACGACGGTTGTAAGCGATAGAGAGAAACGCTGGGCATGCAGGGATCTTCGCGGGGGATTCATAGATAGGGTTCACTTGAGGATCCTGGATAGATTCAATTTAAAGACTGTTCACAAACTACGATTTCTACTGGCCACCAAACCCCTAATCGGTTAGGGGTATATGAAAAACAAAATACGTAAAAGAAAAAACATACCAATACATAATCTGAAAATAAAAAAAGCAAAGGGAAAACTCCCTAAACCTAAGAAAAAAGGCCTCCTAATTTACTAAACAAAGCAAATTTGATGGCGGAAATGAGTTTTCCATTGCACGAAACTCAAAAACGTTATTCTCATCGACATTAGCATAAACATTTCCCACGCTAATTGTCTGAAAATTGACAAGTGATGGGTTTCCTCCAATCTCTTCAAACAAAACCAACGTGTTGTCTCCATCCGAGTTCAAGAAAGAACGAGGAACATGGTACCATCTTTGAATAGGTTCTCCACAATTTGTTCTGACACTTTTCTGCATAGTATGCTCTTATATAGTATGTTCACGACAACCATCTATACATGAAAAAAAACCTGGCCAATAACGTCCAATGTTGTTTCCATTGAGCCAAGCCGTTCCTTTACCAAGCCCCAAAAGATCGACCACAACTAGATTACTTTCCAAAGGAGCCTTAAAAGTAGTCTTGTACCAAGTCATAGTTCAATTGAATGGTACACTTTCACTTGACCATGTAGAAGGTGACTCTCTACTAAAGAGTTGGTTCTCAAACCCACTTAGACCAGTTTTATAGCTCCATTTATGACTAGACAAGTCTTTTACGATGGTTTCATCACCATTTCTTCCAATGATAAAAACGTGTCCAGTGATTCTTGCCAGTATGTTTTCAAAGAAAGCACCATAATTCGGAACGACAACGATTATTTTAAGGAGGGTAATAACATTAGCACCAGGGTTGAATTTTACGTCTTCCTCGAAAACATAGTGAAACCTTTCATTTTCTACTCGATAATTACCAATATGTTGTCCATTGACAAAAGTGTGAAAAACTTGAGTAGTACTATTGACTTGGATAGACATGTTTTTGCCCAAATCTGGATCATGTTCTTTGAGATTAACAATAGTCATGTACCAAAGATAATCACTTTGGTCATTGCTTACAACTTTCTGATAAAAAAAAATTGTCTCATTGTAGATTCTTCTTTTCCTTTCAAAAGGACGTTGTCTATGTTCTCAGGTCTCCATGACCATTTCAGAGTCGAAGGCTCGTTCTCAGCTTCATTTGATTTCTTAACCATCACCGAAGTCTGAGTATGAATCTTGCCGGTATTTTAAGTCACGGTTTTGTAATATGGTAAAATGCAATCAGACCAAGGCGGTACATCATAAGATGTTTCTTAGAAATTGACTCTTGCATCCGAAGTTTCATTAACGTTTCCAATAAAGTAGCTTGATCTTTCTTTCGTTTTATAAATCGTTGTTGTGACTTGCTTTATAAAATCAATAGTGATAATGTTTCCATGCGTGAGAGTTTTCTCTATAGCGTGAAGAACATCATAAAGCTGCTTCAAGTGTCCGTATTTTGGTTGGCTCAAATTACCATATTCATCAAAAGGAGCATCGTAATCATAAGTCGTTGTGACATACAAACCACCTGATGTTCAACAAAAGTTGGTTCCTCCATGGTACATAGAGTAGTTCTGAATTGTTCCTCTTCTTTGGAAGAATCTTGCAACGGCAAAAGCAACATCTTCGGCTGTTCCATGAGCATCTTCGGCTGTTCCATGAGCATCTTTGGCTCCGCAATACTTATACCATCCGGTCCAATTCTCCATCCACATTTTAGGAGTGTTGTCGTTGTTTGGTTCAAAGTTGTCACAATAATAACTGTTGCATGTGCTCAACATAGGTTGAGGAGCATCATCTTTTTGACACATGATCCATGGAACACCAATATCAAGAGATTGAGCTATCTTCGCATACCACTCAATGCATGTATGCCTTATTAGTAGTTCCGTATGATCCAATCACATTTCCATACTTATTTTTAATACGAGCTAGGATAATTAGACCACCTTGTGATGCAAATAGCTTCTCTTTCTTGACTATTTCTACTATCATAATTGTGAAATTTTGCATTTCATTCATGAACGCAGTATTGGTAATTATAGATTTCATTTCGGGCATGTTGTGCAGCCACACTGGAAATCCTCCGTAATTCCACCGTAATTCCACTCTGCACAAACATATGGTCCGATGCGAAGAACTCCATACAATCCTTAATTTTGAATGGTTTTTAAGAAACGAATAAGATCTAGATTTTCAGACAAATCATATTGACGACGAGTAGGTTCATGTGCATTCCAAAAAATATAAGTCTCGATCGCATCAAGACCTTCTTCTTTACCCTTCTTCATAAGATCCAGCAACATCTCAGGAGTACCTCTAGGATAGTGGATAGAACCAGAGAGAAGAGCACGGCGATGGCCATCAATGGTGATGGCTCTGCCATCATGAGAGACAATTGTGGCATATGCACAACCGAGTAAGAGAAAACACAAAAGAAATCTTAGTGAAACAATAGTTGCTATTTTATTTTTAGACATGTTCGTAGTTACATGTTGTTTTTTTTATTTGTTGTCTCGTTTTGTCAGATTTTTATCTCATTTTAGTTATTTAAGGTCAATTATTTAATAGTAATTTTTTTTTCTTATATCAAAATTAATTAATAAATAGAGATTTCTTTCATTTAATTTGGAAAGATAAAAAATGTCTCTCACTATAAGTTTTCTATTATATATCTTTCCATAAACTCTTCCTTTTAAAGTATTAAACATATTTTTAGACAAATGATTTAAAGAATAACCTTTTCAACATCCAAAATTTTACCTAATCATAATGATTATCAATTCAAAATCAATCTTCCAACCAACTATGTCCCCAATATAAGTTAGAGAACGATGATTGAGTTATGAAAGAATGGTGGCTGAATTATGGAAGAACTATGGCTGAGTTGTACAAGAGTCAGGGATGAGTTATGGAAGAACTATGGCTGACTTATGGATGAGTTACGGGTTAGTTATGGAAGAAGTTGTGGCTTACTTATGAAGGAGTTACGGTTTAGTTATGAAAGAGTTAGTTGCAGCTGAATTGTGGAAAAGTCAAGCAATTAATGTGCAAGTGGGAGCATTTAATGCAACAGTCACTTAGTGTGTTGTGGAAGCTAAGATTCAATTTAAAGTAATGTGAATAGAATCTTACATAGCATATTCTATTGTAGTGTCTATATTAGTTTGTATCTAAGATCAAAGCAAGATAAGAAATGAGATAATCTCTTTCTCCACAAACTCTCTCTACTCTCTCTCAACTCTCGTAAACTCAAATCTCAGATCTCTCTATCTTTTTCATATCATTTCATCTTTAATCTCTAAATATAACATGGTATCAGAGCAGTAACGTTCATATTCTCTACACTAGGGATGTTATAAAGGGCTGAAACGATAAGGGCCAGCCCAGCCCTGTATAATATATTTAAGTCCTAAGCCCTGTTTTTTTTAAAAAAAAACATTCGGACTCATTTAGGGCCCCGTGTTTTTTTATCAGGGCTCAAAAGGGTTGGCCCTTTTCATAACCCATAAACTTATTTTTTCTAAAACGACACCTTTTCACTAAACCTAAACGACAACTTTTCATTGTTTTCCTTCTTTGCGTTTCTTCCTCTGTCTGAAGCGATTCATCGATTCCTCAGATTCATCAATTCATCACTCTAATTGAAGAGAAAAGATCAGACATGTGAGAGGATTTGGGAGAAAGAGGATTCTAATTTCATCACCTGTCGGAAATTTCATCACCGTCGAAGAAGCTCTGTGAATCTCTAGATTTCATCACTTTCTTCAGTTTCAGATTGTCAAAGTCGACAACTTGAAGATATCAGCTAGATATTCTGGTTCGTTTCATCAAACTTCTTCTTCTTCTTCTTTACTTTCTTGGTCACAAATCCAGCTTTTATCAATCTGACCATCACCAATCCTTGTTTCATCGTTTCGTTTCAGTTCCCAAAGACTCCACAAGTGTCCAATTTTGTGCCAAGAGGTCTCTACAATCGCTTCATTACCTACCTATCTCAAAGTCTTGTTCTTGCCCATTTGTTTTCAAGTTCTTGTTTATGGTGTTTGTTATCTTATCATTTGTTACGATTTTAAGACATTCTGAGTAGTGATAAAAAAAAATTTGGTAAAATTGTTTCATTAAGATTTGATTTGGTGAATTTTACTTGTGCTAATGTTGTTGTTAGCGGCATTGATTCCACTTACGTTGGTTTATTCATGTCTATTTTGCTGTCTTGGTGTTTCGAATCTTCAATCTTGGAATTTGATTTCAGAATCTGCATGGATGGTTGGGAAGATTCGTATATCTTATTGTTAGCTGCGTTGATTACACATGTGTGGTTCATTCAAGTCTTTTTTGCTGTCTTAGACTCTTAGGTGAAATCGCATTTTGAATGTTTTGGTTTGGGAAGCTCATTGATTCTGACCAGGTTATTAGATAAAGTTTTGATCTTTCATGTGTTTGTAACAAGAGACTTGTTGATATGTGTGCAGGTGGATAAGCGATAGTCGTGATGAGTTTATGAAAACAAAAAAACAGAGCACAAAATTTTTATGATTTTAGGATATGTTTTTATGATTTTTGTTTATAAAATATAAGCTAAAAAAAGTTTCAAGTGTTATTTATGAGAAAAAATAAGTAACAAAAAAAACTAAAGGGTTAAAAAAGGCTAAATAGGGTCCAGCCCTTAATATACACATTTTCAGGGCTCAAAAAGGGTTAGGGCTAGAAAAGGGCTGAACTTTAATAGAATAGGGCTGGGCTGGGCTGGGCTACCCTATTTAACATCCCTACTCTACACTAATCTATTCTGCATTCTATTCTTGTTTTCTTACCCGTTGAACAATACGTTTATCCAACGGTCCGTTCACCATGGAAAGCACTAAGGTCTTAGCTATTCCGGTTACACTTAAGGGTGTTAACTACTTGTTGTGGGAAAGAACCGCAAAGACATCACTTTGTGGCCGAAGGCTTTGTAGTCACATCTCGACCGGCAAAGCAACTAAGGAGACGACCACACAAGAAGGGAAAGAAATTGTTTCCGTAGAAGAAGACAAGTGGTTCCAGGATGACCAGACTGTCTTAGCTCTTATTTAAAACTCTCTTGATGCACCCATTCTTGAAGCGTACTCCTATTGTGACATCGCAAAGGCGCTTTTGGATACACTTCAGAATGTGTACAATGTTACAAATCTGAACCGAGTCTTCGAAGTCAAGAGAGCCATCAACAATCTCTCTCAAGAAGATATGGAGTTCACCAAACACTTTGGAAAGTTCAGATCTCTTTGGCCTGAACTAGAAATGCTTCGACCCGTCACTCTCGACCCTACGGTCTTGAATGAATGCCAAGAGCAAGATAAGGTTTTTGGTATTCTTTTGACCTTAAACTCATCATACAATGATCTCATTAAACACATCCCGAGATCATACAAACTCCCAAGCCTAGAAGATGTATGTAACCAAATCCAAAAGGAGCATGGTTCGATAGGATTGTTCTGAAACAAAGGCGAGCTTGTAACCGCAAACAAAGTGGAAGTGGCCTCTGCGAACAAAGGGTACTATAGAAATGACAACAAGAATGCTCCTACATGTGAGCATTGCAAGAAGATTGGTCACACCAAGGGGAAATGTTGGATTCTCCATCCATATCTTAAGCCGAGAAACGCCGGTAATCGTGGACCGAGAGCACAACAAGCGAGCTTGAGCAACGAGACAAACGCACCAAAAAGGCGGTATCATCTGAGTTTGTAAGGAGGTCAGATCTCGACGCACTCATCAAAGTTCTCAAAGAATCATCTGGTAATGTCTCTCTTGCTCTTAAGGCCAATAAACCGCTTATTGTTGATTCTGGAGCATCTCACCATATGATTAGTGATACCAATCTTATGAGTGAAATAAAACCTGCTATAGGAAATGTTATAGTGGCTAATTGATATAAAATACCGGTTAAAGGAGTTGGTAACTTAAAATTATTTGATAAGAAATCGGAAGCTTTCTACATGCCTAGCTTCACTTCCAACCTATTATCTGTTAAACGAGCCACTGCTGATTTAAATTGTTTGGCAATATTTAGTCCTAATGATGTTCATTTTCAGGATATTGAGAGAAGTAAAGTGCTTGACAAAGGAAGCAATAAAGATGATTCTATGTGCTTAAGGACTTGAATTTATCAACCGATTTATCTTCTTGTTTTAGCTCGGTTATTAGTAAGGCTAATAGTAGTATTTGGCATGCTAGATTAGACCATCTTCAATCTCGTGCCTTAGAACTTATGTTACCAAGTGTTTCTTTTAAGAATGATGAGTGTGAGGCTTGTATACTTGGTAAACATTGCAAGTCAATTTTTTCTAAATCGACAACTATTTATGAACAATGTTTTGATTTGATTCACTCGGATGTTTAGACTTCACCTTGCCTATCTAGAGAAAATCAAAAATATTTTGTCACATTCATTAATGAAAAGTCTAAATATACATGGATAACCTTGTTACCATCTAAGGATAGATTGCTTGAGGCATTTATTAACTTTCAAACTTATGTGACTAACCATTACAATGCCAAAATTAAAATTTTGAGATCAGATAATGGTGGAGAGTACACAAGCCATGCATTCAAATAATACCTAACCAAACATGGGGTTATTCATCAAACGAGTTGTCCATATACACCTCAACAAAATGGTGTGGCTGAACGCAAAAACAGACATCTCATGGAGGTGGCAAGATCAATGATGTTTCACACTAATGTCCCAAAGAAGTATTGGGGCGATGCCGTTCTCACCGCTTGCTATCTCATCAATCGAACCCCAACAAAGATATTGAATGATGTCTCTCCATTTGAAGTACTCACTAAAGATAAACCTTTCCTTAAAAACTTACGAGTTTTTGGTTGTGTTTGCTATGTGTTAAAACCAGGAGAGCAAAGAGACAAACTTGATACAAAGAGTGTTAAGAGTGTGTTTATCGGGTACTCGTCTACACAAAAGGGATACGAAGTGTTACGAACCAGAAACAAGGAGAGTGTTTATGTCATTAGATGTGAAGTTTATTGAGGGACAAGGGTATTATGAAGAAAAGAATTGGGAAAATCTTAAGGACTTATCGACTTCATCATCCGATAGAGCACATAACCTCCGGATTATACTCGAAAAGCTTGGAGTTGAAAACACTCAGGCTAAGGACGATTCATTAAGTCAAGACTTACCAACACCTTCTCATGATACTACTCAAACTCATGAATCAGAAGATAACAGCCCTCCGAGAGAAGAAAATGCAACAAATAAAGAAAACACCATTCATCGAGAAAACGATCATAGTGAAGCTGAAGAAGGATTACAATCACTTGATGAAAAAGTAACCTCCAGTGATGAAGAGTATGTTCCTACGGATCAAGAGGACGAAGAAGTTGATGATCAAGAATAACCCAAACAACGAAGAAGGAGTGAGCGCTTAAAATTTGATCCATCAAATTAGAAGAAGACTCGAGTTTACTACAATAACATAGTTGTAGCGCATCCTATACAATCTGTATGCACTCTTGCACACTTTCCCTTGGATCATCAAGCGTTTATAAGTCAAGTGGATAAGCATTGGATTCCCAAAACTTATGAGGAAGCAAAAGAACACAAGGTTTGGAGAGATGCTGTAAGCAACGAAACAAACGCTATGGAAGTTAATCATACTTGGGGATGAAGCTGAGTTAACTAAGGGAAAGAAAGCTGTCACATCACGTTGGATCTTCACTATCAAGTACAAGAGTGATGGGGAGATAGAACGCCATAAAGCGCGGCTTGTAGCTAGAGGATTCATGCAAATGTATGGAGAAGATTATCTGGATACATTTGCACCGGTTGCGAAACTACACACCGTAAGAGTGGTATTTTTGTTGGCTACAAACTTGAGTTGGAATTTATGGCAAATGGATGTCAAGAATGCCTTTCTACAAGGAGAATTAGAAGATGAAGTATATATGAGACCACCACCCGGCTTAGAAGACACAATTGTCCTGGAAAAGTTCTCAAGCTCAAGAAGGGAAAACGGCCAAAATCAACCCATAAATTCACATCATCCGTCTGAGTCAGCATAATTAAACGGTTGACTAACACCGTTTAGGTCAAAGTAGAAAACGGCTAATAATTTATTGTTTGGGTAGGAAATTTAAATTATGTGTTAGTTCGGGTTGAAAACCTCATGGTATCATTGTTTGGGTATAAAAACGCATTTTGCAAATTGTTTGGGTTGATTTTGGCCGTTTTCCCCTCAAGAAGGCTATCTATGGATTTTAAAGCAATCTCCAAGATCGTGGTACCACAAACTTAGCTCAACTCTGCTTGAAAGAGGGTCTAAAAGGTCTGAGGCGGATCATACTCTCTTCACATTACAAAGCCAAGAAGGTATTATAGTCATTCCCATATATGTGGATGATATCATCATCTGCGGGAATGACAAAGTTGGTATTCAATAAACTAAGGATTACCTAAAATCTGTTTTTGATATAAAAGATCTTGGAGAATTGAAATATTTCCTTGGAATAGAAGTATGTCGCTCTAAAGAAGAACTCTACTTATCACAAAGAAAGTATGCTCTTGATCTGTTAAATAAAGTAGGTAAACTTGGATCAAAACCGGTGTCCACTTCACTTGAAGAAGATTACAAGAACATCCGAAAGGGAGAGCTTGATGATGCTCCATTTGAAGATGTCACACAGTATCGTCGCTTAGTAGGTAAACTAATATACCTTACTATTATACGGCCTGACATTTGTTTTGTAGTAAATCAAGTTAGCCAATATATGCAAGCTCCAACAATACACCATTGGAATATGGTAAACCGAATTCTCAAGTACATCGAAGGATCTCTAGGACAAGGTATTTGGATGGGTTGCAATGGAAATACGGAGCTTGTAGGTTACTGTGATGATTATGCTGGAGATAAGGAGTCAAGAAAGTTCACTACCAGATATTGTACCTTCATAAAAGGCAATCTAGTAACATGGAGAAGCAAGAAGCACAAAGTGGTATCTCTTTCTAGTGCCGAGGCGGAGTACCGAGCAATGAGAAAGCTAACTACTGAGTTGATGTGGCTTAAAGCTCTCCTTGAAGACCTTGGAATTGAAGACAAGAAACCAATCACAATGCACTGTGGCAATCAAGCCACAATCCATATTGCTTCTAATTCGGTGTTCCATGAAAGGACAAAGCATACATAAGTGGATGGCCATAAAGTTTGAGAAAAAGTTCAACATGGAGTGATTCTGCCATGCTACACCAAGAGCTCCGAGCAATTGGCCGACATCTTAACTAAAGCGGCTAGTAACCAAGTTTGTGATTACATTCATTCCAAGCTGTGTCTCAAGGACCTCACAAGGCCATGATCTCCTATACTCTTTTCCCCTTATGTATAGTTTTTCCCAAGTGGTTTTCTATACTAAGGTTTTTAATGAGGTAGTAACCATGGTTTCAATCTTAACCATGAGAAGCCATACGACTCAATCTTGAGGGGAGTATAAGTTAGAGAACGATGACTGAGTTATGAAAGAATGGTGGCTGAATTATGGAAGAACTATGGTTGACTTGTAAAAGAGTCAAGGATGAGTTATGGAAGAATTATGGCTAACTTATGGATGAGTTACGGCTTAGTTATAGAAGAAGTTGTGGCTTACTTATGAAGAAGTTACGGCTTAGTTACGAAAGAGTCAGTTGCAGCTGAATTATGAAAAAGTCAAGCAATTAATGTGCAGTGGGAGCATTTAATGCAATGGTCACTTAGTGTGTTGAGGAAGCTAGGATTAAATTTAAAGTAGTGTGAATAGAATTTTATATATCATATTCTATTGTAGTGTCTATATTAGTTTGTATCTAAGATCAAAACAAGATAAGAAATGAGATGATCTTTTTCTCCACAAACTCTCTCTACTCTCTCTCAACTCTCGTAAACTCAAATCTCAGATCTCTCTTTCTTCTTCATATCATTTCATCTTTAATCTCTAAATCTAACACCCAAAATATTCCAAATTATGGGTTTGCGCTAAATTTTACCATGTCGTTAGCTTTTCCAAAATTATCGTCCATATTATGAATCGATGCTCATAACATATTCATTCCAAATTATCGTTCTGAGATACTTAATCAATTGAGCTACTGGCACTGGCATTCCATATTAAGACGAATTCATTCATACTCGCAAAAAAAAAGCCCCAAATGGACCATTGATCAAAATTTGCAGCTTGTAATTAGGTGCATTAAATATGGAATAGATTGTATTGCTAGGAGAAACAAAAGAAGTTAAACATATTGGAGTAAAATTGTTAACTAATGCTCATTATATCTTGTGCGTGATGAATTTTCGTGCATAAATCATTATAACTGCATAAACAAAAATTAGAAAATGGATTGTCGCTTATGATAACGTTAAACGTATGCAACAAAGTAGATGGTCGAAGAATTATGTACTAGAAAAAACGCATAGATTGTATTCAAGCGGTAAGAATGACCATTTCAATTTTAATGTGAGAGGGACGCGGTGTCTGTGATGAACCACATTATATTTGTCAAATATAAGAAAATACTACCTTGGAAATAAGTGGATCTAGAGTCTATGAAAGTGATGCAAATGATTCAAACTCTATATTATCTGATGGGAAGTGAAATAACTCAAATAAGTAAAAGAAGGTAAAACACAAGCAAAAAGGAATAGCTTTGGAAGCAGTCAACAAAAGTGGATTAGATTCAAACAATTAAAAGAGCGAGACTTGGAACGAAAGATAAAATATTTTTGGTATAAATGAGGCAAACTAACTAATTGAAAAAAGAGCTTCTTACGGAATTGGACATTTTACAAAAGACCCACTCGAAAATAGGCATTCTAAATAGTAACATGTTTTTGTTCATTGAAAGTCAACCAATATTGTTTATTCTATCCTTTAAGAACTGAACGGAAAACGTTTGTCAACGTGATGTTAGCAAGGATGTCAATGTTAGCAACCAGTATAGATCTTAACAGTATTTATGATGCAACAATGGTCACACAGTTGAAGAAAATAGAATAAATGGTAAGAGCTACGAGGGGGTTTAGGGTTGACGTAGAACCTTTTTTCAACAGCGTATGGAGTGCGGTTGTTAATAACGAGTACTGAAATTTACACCTTGGTCAGTCATTGGTGCAGGAGAGAGTTTTAATGCAGTCAGAATGGTTAGTTAAACACAGACCGGTTGTAACGCCCCTAAACCGCTCTAGCGACCGGACAAGCCACGAACGGTTCGGACGCGTCACATGAGACATCCATAAATAATCTCATAGGGGTTGAGGAACAAATCCTCATCCTTAACAAGAGTGTTTAAAGAGTCTCCCACTTAGACCACCACTTAGGCTTTGCAACTCTCGTGATGTCTAGTGTTGGGCTGATCCCAGACAAGGATCTATAGCATCGGTCACTCAATGGGTTATATCCTGAAAATACAATTCATACTTAGCTATAGCTCAAAATTCATTACGAAAACAATTAACCATCGGCGCCATTTCAAACCATACTTAGGAACATAACTTTTGCAAAAACAACGAAAATATACCCTATCTTCCTAGCATTCGTCTTGACTACGGGTTGAACCTAAGGTTACCTCCAGAAAATGTAGCATCATGAATAATCCGAAGATTATTCAGTGAGCGCGGAACGCCCACTAAAACACATAGAAAATCTAAGGTTCGATCCCAACCCCAAACAAACAACAATCACACACAACAAACAATCGCACACAACGAACAATCAGAGCTACGCAATGCAATGAAAGTAAACGTGTGACTCAAATGCAACCTATGGGCCTCGATATGCTGTCTCCACACACCAAACATCATGGACTGTCGTGGTCACCACCCGGACAATAACCAATGACCCAGTCAATGCCCGACCACAAAGGTTGCAACAATTGACGAAACCCAACATCCCGTCGGGCTTATGACACATGCAAGGTTGCGAACCCAGTCCTACCATGTCATTCGCATAAGTTGATAGAAGATGACTAGATGCGGACCTACGGGAGATAGCCATATCCCTTGGATTTACCAAGTTCTGGCATACCAAGCATGACAACCTATACCAACCACAACTATATGGTTGACGCCACTACACCATAATGACACTAAACATATACACCACCACACTTAACTCAGTCTTTTCCACAAGGAGAGAGTCTCAAAGCCAACCAAAACAGCTATGGAAATAGCAACACTCAAACCACACAACCAGCATGCAAATAAGCACGCGAAACGTACAATTCGTATAACCAGCATGCACTTAAGCACGCGAACACTCAACCAAGATAATCGCAAGCAAGCAATAATTAATCCTTAATCCCAATTCGGTTTGACTCAGCAGTTAGTCTCATTTCTACATGCATCCAACTTTTAAGATCATAATACCGATTAATTCTCCAAATGATGCTTGGTGATTCTAAGCGAATGCTTCTTACACAATCAATAGCAATTTTTAAGATGCATGAACTCTAAAATTTAACCTAATCCACAACCTCTAACATGCGCAAACAACACAACCAAGATAAACGCGAATTAAGCAAGAAATCATAACTCGCTAAGTACTCGACCAAAGGAGTTAAAACCTTACAAGAAATTCATTCCAAAATTACTTTAAAAGCATGCAAAATTCTCAGCTTAAAACTCGACTTGCTTCTACTCAAAAATGGATTTAGGAAGAACGCCATAAAACCGATCAAATCGAGAGAAACCACGCATGCAAGCAACTCAAGCAAGCAATCAACCAAAAATTCAAACAAAACCACTCATGTGCTACTACACATGCATCGCAACTCACAGAGAGAATTGCTTCGAAGCTCCTTCGACTTTCTCTTCTATCACCAAATTCTTTCTTTGGGAACTCTCTGAGTTTTTCTCAAATTTTCCTAAGGAAGAGGAAAGAGCGATTTGAGGCGCAAGGGTCAGGTATAAATAGACAGAGGGCTTACACCATGCATATTACAAGTGTCGGAGCTTGAGGACAAGTGTGCGGTCAGTTGCTTCATGCGCAGCTAAGTGGCAAGACTCAAGGTTTCGTGTCAAAAAGCTCTCATGCATGATGCCATTTGTTTTTTCTTCACGGACAAGTGTTTTCTTCTAGCGGACAAGTGGACGGTGGCAACGTCGGTGGTGTATCCGACAGTGACACGTGTTCCACTCATGTTGGATTCTACCAAGTGTCGAGACCATCGGACAAGTATTGATTTTTCTTCATGCACGACTTGGCCTCAAGCTATTTATAGTCCTCACAAGTCTTACAACATATTTTTCGAGTTCTTCTTTCCTTTTTAACAATCTTAAGTCATTCCGTCGACATTCGGCTTGGTTCGTCATCCGTCCGTCCGTCCGGCCTTCTTGTCCCGTACATACGCTACTCGATCTCATGCTTCCCTTATCTTCCAAGATATTTCCCTTAGCCTTAGCAAACTTCTCTTGCTCCTTTCCATCCGACAAACTTTTTTTAACCCGAGAGCATCATGTAACCGGCCCGATGACCACACCCGGCCATGATGCCTTTCACCTCGATGGTAAGTACTTTCGTTGGCTCTTTTATGTACCGTCCGTACTAACTTAGAGTTGACCTTTACTCATTTCAAAGTTATTTTTGTCACTAGAACTCCTTGAACTTTTACTCCTTGTACGAGTCACTACACCGGCTCAGCTAAGTTAGACACAGGTGAAGAGGTGACTGCATTGATCTAAAACCTTGAAGCAATTGCTGATACAGACGAGGAAGATGATACAAGAGGTATAGCAGACCTGCTTGAAGACTATAAAGTTGGGAAAGAAATTAAACTCAGTGTTGCCAATATATACAACAAACTTATTGAGGCAGACATTATTCCTTCCCATGATTGTGCCCCATGCTTTGGCGATGAGTTCCTCCAAACTCAGGAGCTACCGGAAGGAATATTTGCTCTGGACAATGATGCGATATTCATAAGAAGAGTTTTCAGAAACAAAGCTGAGATGCAAACATCACTTGGTCTATATGCGATAAAAAGGTTCTTCAGCTTCAGACAAGTACGATCAGACAAGGATAGACTAATTGTGCGCTTACAAGAAATATCCACATCCTTAGCACACGAGGATAGCTCATTTTTCGTAACTGCTATGAAAGATGTGAATTTTTTTTGGTAAATTTATAATAGCACCTAATAAACGCTATGATAGAAAATCTGTAAAAAATAGCCAAAATAATTCACTTAAGCGATTTTGACAAATAACACCTAATTTTTCATTTTTTCTCATTCTTCTTCTCCTCTAATACCTCTTCACTTATGCTCTCGTTCTCTTGGTTTCTCTTAAACACTAAGAGAAATCTCATCTTTCTCTTCTCTCTCATGTATAAGCTTCTCTCCCAACTCTGTGATTTTGAAAGAAAATCTAGGGTTTTTCTAATTTCGGTTGAATTTTGACTTAACGATTTTGTCATTAACGAGAGAAATCTCATCTTTCTCTTCTTTCTCATGTATAATTTTTTTTTTAACAATTTTGATAATAAGTAACTTGATGGCCTACATTTGTAAGAAATTACTAGCGGATAAACGTTTATAGCATGCTATAATAAAGAATGGCTTGCTATAAACAGACTCATCCACCCACAAGAGATTATTGTAACTCTGTACCAAAAAAAAAAAATTGAACTCAAATTTTCTCTTTCCAATTTGTAAGCATTTAGGAATCTCGAAAACTCTGTAATATCTTGGAACAGTGTAGAAAAGTTTATTAACTAACCAAAACCTGCAACTTAACCCTATATCATACCTGAATAGTGAAAAACTAGACCCTTGTTCATCTAAGAAGAGTAGGAGTATATGAAATCTAACATTGGCATTAAACATTAATCCCACTCTTCTGAACTGATCAACATACCTGAGACAAAAAAACAAACAAACACACATGATTGAAAGTAAAACATTAACAGAATTGAAA
>OVBW01000156.1:24517-36017 GCA_900406355.1 Erysimum pusillum | reverse complement strand
TGAGGTGGCTTAAGGAGAAGAGAGAAAAGTTAACTTTATATATATAGATGTGTCCCATTGTATGCTCAGTGGAAAGACCATTAAACTGGTTCTCATTCACTAAAGGCGATGATCTGAAGTTGTATTGTATATTTTGTGTGCGTTTTTTAGTTGTATTTATGCCGAAAACTAACACGTAACATGAAAAATCAACCAAATATTCTAAACACTTTTTTGAATATAAGAATTTAAGCATGTATAGAGATTGAGTTCGATATGTTCACAAAGTAATATATAGGCCTATACATTAGGGTAATCAGTTTAATTCATGTTAATTCTTTCAATTATGGATAGTTCGTGGAGGGGAGTTTAGGATCCAAATTGGAACCACAAAAATCGATTCGGTTACCTTTTTGTTCTAATCACATCTGGTAATATAATTGGGCACGGTATAGACCATAACTTCTTTGGATTCGGTTCAGATTGAATATTTTTACCCGAGCTACATGAAATACCTATAGACCGGGTATGGATAACAAAATAGACTATCTCCACCATGATCCAAACATATACATACCTTTATTGCTCCATAACAACTAGGAATAAACCTCCACCAATAGAAACCACCCGAATTTTCAATCAAATCGAGTTTGTGCACCATGATTCGAAACTCTAAGTTCTATAGAACACATTTGGATAATTCCTTTTCACGTACAGATGCTACACGTCCTCGAGCATTCTCATGTGATTGACCATCTTTGTGGTCCGTTGACTGGGCCAAGTTCTCTACAGAAAACATTATCTAATATTTTCTAGAAGATAATTAATAAATTCTTACAAGGCAAACAAAAGGGATATAAATATATATATAGAGTCATCTCTTAACAACGAAAAAATATTAGTATATATACAAAGATGTTTGTTATTATTTAAAACTTTGATTCAATATACATATATATCAAATGAGTTATATACTTATATGTTAGCATTTTGTTTTTTACTTATATATAATTAAATTATTTGGCTTAGATCATAAGCCATAAAAGAGTTACATAAAAGTTAACTATTAGAAAAAATCATAGAAGACTAATTTGTATTAAGCCAAGAATGTTTGCGTCCTGGCGGAACTCTATATTCGCTTCTAAAACACACCCCACTCTTTTTTGCAGTCCATTCACGTAGTTGACCACATTGAGGATTAGGTGTGTTTTGACTGTATGCTTCAATGTCACTATAGCGCGTCATGTGAAGCCCATGCTTAAGAACACAATACCATTTTGTTATATTGATTCCTTCATCCTTGATTTTAATTATTCTAGTCTCTCGGAAGTTTAAGTATAGGACTCCTAAATCTTCTTTCTTGGAGCGGCAATGATATTGAAGAGTTCGATTCGGAGCGATTTTGTTCATAATTACTATCTTGTTTTCCTCGCAAGCTTCATTTACCCCAAAATAAATAGCAGTAACTAACATGAAAAATATTAAACTATTCATTTTCGGATCTGTAATATTATTGGAGTAATAAGGGTATCAACATGAAGTACTTATACAAAAAAACATTTTGTGTTAGATGATGCTTTTCTTTATTTATAGTAAACAATCATTGTGAGGTATTAACTAAATTTAGACACAAACATGAGTAAATTAGACCTTTGGTTGAAAGAGATTTTAGTGTCGAAATGTCTGGTTGACCATTAAGATAAAACCAAATGAACTCAACGTAAACATTACAATATTGACCACAAATCCCAAACTAAACCATATCAAAATTTAAGTTTAGTCTTGTAAATGTATTATTTTAACAATATTCAGAACACTTGGACTAATAAGAAATAATTTTATTGATTTAAACACAAAAAGAATTATAACATAAATAAACTTATATCTAACACAAAAAGTAATAGAAATTATTTTGGAATTTTATCTTAAATGTGTAGTAAATAAAAAGACAAATAAATTTAGGGGCATTTGGTATACTCCTAATTAATAATACCCTTCTCAAATGTCCATTTTAAAAAATGTCGTATTTTAATCACAAATGGACCTAATTATCCTTTTTTAGTGATAGTAAATCATATCAAGACCTAATACGCTATCTTTAATTTTACGATTTAGTATTGATAGCATAAACATAAAAAACGCTATCTGTTTATGCTATCAATAATCAAATTTCCTGTAGTAGTTATTCCCTGATCATTGTCCTTCTAACCTTACACATCGTTGACTGTCCACAACTTTGCAATCCAGTTTGGTGAATGTTACATCCAATCCATCATCACACAGTTGGTTGATGTTAATCAGATTTTCCTTCAAACCATCGACCATTGTATACATCCTCCATCGGAGGTTGAATTTCACTGTCAGTCTTGCCTTTTCCTCTGATCTTGCCTTTTGCACCACCACCAAAAGTGACTCGACCACTTGAGATCTCCTAAAAGTTGTGAAGATTTTCTTGAATCCTAGTCATGTGTAAAGAGCACCCACTGTCAAAGTACCACTTTGTGTCTCCTGAAGTCTGTCCGAGATCCTCTGCTGTGTAGGCAACCTGACAGTACAGATCATGTTTCCTAATCCATACATGATTGGATCGTTGATCATCTTTATGGAACACCTTTGAGTGAATAAAAAAAANGTGAAAAAAAAAAAAAAAAAAAAAAAGAGAGAATAAAGAATGTGAAAAAATAAGTTTGGGGAAAGAAAGGTTACCAAAGTGTTGAAAAATATTTAGTTTGTCATGGTATTGTATTGGAACGAGTCTAGAAGGTTCTTGGCATTAGTTTCATTGATGAGACCCAGCAATGAAGGCTTAATGGTGAACGTTGTGGAGTTTCTGGTTTGGTTCTTGGTAATTTTTTTATTTTTTTTTATTGTGAAAGTCGACTGCGGAGAAGTACATGGTGGTTCGATTTGGATTTTTCTGTTAGACATATGGATTTAGTTCGAATGACTATGCCAATGCGTTAAAAGCAAATGTGAGTTTCTATGTTTTCAAACTTTTTTCCAACGGTTTTGTTTATGTTTTGCTTGAGGGCAAGCAAACATTAAGTTAGAGGGAGTTGATATATCATGGTTATTACGGATTTTAACCATGATATAAGTTGTGTTTTAGAGTTTTTTGTATATTTTTAGAGTCTTTTAGAGTCATTTGCAGATTTAGGTACGATTTGGACTTAAGTGAAGGATTTCAATACAATTGGGAGCAATTAGCTTAATTAGAAACAAGTTCAGAGTTGATTTCAGGAATTGGTGTCAATCGACACCATACTGGTGTCGCTCGACACCTTTGTGACCAGATGTAGACCCGACATTTTATTAAGTTTTGAAGAATGGAATTCTTACCCCATAAGTTTTCCTTATTTACAATAAAGCCCAGAACGTATTGTTAGACTTATATATAGGTTTTTAGGTTATTATTTATACCTAAGTTTTATTCAGAGATTTTTACTCTAAGATTATTTATGTGTTCTTGGAGAGAAGAATCAGACCTCCTGATTCAGAACTCCTTTGATTCATATGATATCTACTCTAATCATGTTGTTTGTTTCATTCACTATGTCTGAGTAGATCTCTTGTTAGGTTTAGGGTTTTCAAAGGGATTCAGAAATTATTAGGTTTTTAAAATTGTTAAGATTGAATATTAGAGTTCTTCATCTTTATTGTGTTTATTGCTTATTATAGATTTGCGACCTAGAATCTGATCTTAGTAGGTTGATTAGTTGATACAGAAGTGTAATTGATTGTCTGAACTATCTTAGATGAGCAAAATCTCATATTCACAAAGGAATTCGATTTAGGTATTTTGTGAACATATTAAACTTAATCATTAATGCTCGTTTAGATTTTTAGGATTCGCAAAATAATTTGATTTTATAATTTTTAGACTTAGATAGTTTTCGCAAACGAAATTTGGTTAATTATATTTTTGTGATTTGAGTTCTAAAACGGTTCTTAATCAATCATGATAATGATTTTGTCCTGCAATTCTACATGAGAATTCTCTAAACTTAATGTTTTTTCCTATTGATTTTACAGTTGCTTAATTTATTTAATTACTTTTTTTTGTTTCTTTTAATTTAAGTTTTCTTGTTTACCTTTATTCGACAGTAATAATGTATTGCGTGAATTGGAGTTTATGTGGATTCAATCACTAAATACTATGATTGACCTATTGATTTGTGATGGGCTCATGAATCGTGATCGGCCCGTTCGTATGTGAAGGCCTAATCCGAGATACATGGATTAGTTGGTTTTATCTTTTCAATTAGGATTTGGTTTTATCTTTAGATTTGGAATTATCTTTGTGTTTTCTTATTTATTTTAGACGTTGGATATTCTTAAGTGTTTCCTATATAAATCAATAAAAAGTCCCAAAAGAGGAAGTCATAACTATGTAAAAGAAAACTCTTGTGTTTGTGTTCTATAAGCTCTTGATTGGGACCTATCAATTTGAGAGAGTAGTTTAGTATTAATTTGATCCTTATCATCATATTAGCCCTAAACGTCTATTTTAGCATACAGATTTCTGATTTGTTCTGATGCAGTTTTCTGTTCTAGTCAACGAACTGTTTTTCAATCAGCTAGCTATTCTAGAATTTGGATATTCATTTTAGATATCTACAAGTAGTATGGCATATCAGCATTATGAAAAACTGCTGATAATATATCAATTATTTTTTAAAAAAAAAATTCTATGAAATCCACGAATGCATGTATATTATACATTTATACGGTCTATGTATATCTTTTTTGGGAATGCTTGAATTTCATAAACTGTGTTTGAATGCGTTTTGAATTTTCTTTTGGTATTTTTTTTTCTGCGTATGATGAGCTAATAAATCATAAATTATTAACTAAGTTAAGCTAAATAGAGGCAAGTTTCATTGATGTTTGGTTTTATTTGCATATGTTGTTAAGTATCTATTATGTAACATAATCTAATTCTGCATATGAAAGGTTATGTGTCATACGGTGAGTAAGTGTGTATTGACTATTGACAACACGCACCCTTATCTGTCATGTGAGAATAAAACTTTCACCTCTTTAGTCCACAACCCTTAAAGTGTTCACTTTGATTTTCCATTTGTTAAATAATTTGTTTACGTAATTTATTTGGTTAAATAGTCTATATGTATTTTTAATAAATTTCTAGTTTGGCTGTTTGATAAGAAAAAAATTTAAATCAACAAAAAAAAATCATAAGATATTCATAAAATAGCAATAAACAATGTTTTAGTAGTGGATTTTATTATTTCATTGATCTAGTAAGTCTTAATATTGTCTATCTTCATGTTAAATGTTGTATCTCTATACATATTTTCTTCATAGTACTAAACTACTAATCGATATGCTTGACAAGGATTTCACATTAATTTAGATAATATCTTGCATAATATCCTTTTTAGTAAATTAGGGATACATTTTTGATAGACAAATTAAAAGGACACATTAAGTCTTACAATAGGCCCATTTAGAGCTAATAACGGCTCTGTAAACAATTAAAACCCCATACAGTAAAACTTTAATTCGTATAACAATGATCAACATGGGAGACTTATTTTATTCTACTTATCACATTGCTGACAGTATTCCATTTCACACGTAAGTTCGAGCCATAGGTTACTCCTTTTCGTCAAGGAACAGAAGGCAGAGCCAAAGGCAGAGCCAATGGCAGAAACTGTGGAGTAGATCGTTGTAGACGTCGAGAACCACAACATTTGACCCTAATAAGCCACCATAAGAACCGCACAAGCTGGATTAGGAGTATTAAAACTGGAAGCACAACCCAAAATCCCAAATACATGATTAGTATTCTCTGAATGAATAGATCGTTGTGTTGAACCAGTGCCGCAGCGAAGAAGAAGGCCCCTGATATACAAAGAACCGCTACCGCCATGAACATCATCATAACCGACATTACAAACCGGTTCCTATAAATAGTTATAATATTAGATCATTACGTAAACAGTTTTCATTTATGCTAAAGATACCGGTTTTGATAAATGAATGAATCTAGTACCTGAATCGGAAGCCGGTGACGACAAGGAGAATGATACCCATTGAGGCCGAAAATGACACCAAATTACTAATAACCATCCCAAGATAGAACAAACGTTTCGAAGGATGGTGCTCTAGTACCGAAGTTCCGGCCAACCCCTCACAAGTTCCGGGTTCACCGTTGGAAGAACAGTCTTCAGTCTGCCAGACGCCGCCTGGAGGGTTAACCATTACCATAGTAGCAACTTAAACTAGTCTATATATACATAAATTTTGGCTTCCCAAACCAGTCTTCTACATTAATGAATGAGAGATAAATTGACTAGAATAAATGTAATCTTTGTGGATGACGAAAATGACTCTTCAAGTGTCTTCTTTTGGGTCTAAAGATGCATAAGTAGCCCAAGACACTTCAACCCACGAATTTCACCTTAGAGAAAAATTTGCAGCCCATGTTTCAAGTACCAGAATGGACTTATCACATCATGCTCAGTATTAATTATGCCCCACCTTTTGGCTGCTTCCTTTGCTTGTATAAACTATAACACAAAATTTAGATACCATAAAATATATGATATTTGGATCCCCTTAGCTCCTTTTGATGATTTCTCTCCTTATAAAACTCATTTGACTTCAAATTGATCACGAGCGTACTAAACACATTGAGATAGACTGTCACACTGTCAGAGATCAGATCAAGGCTAGTAATTTCAATGTTTTTCATGTTCCCACTGAGTACCAACACGCAGACATTCTCACCAAGCCACTTCATCCGGGTCCTTTCCATGGTTTGCTCAAGCGTATGTCACTGTCAAGCCTTTATCTTCCCAACAAGACACTGAGCAGCTAAAGGCTTGAGGGGGATATATTAGATATCATGGTTTGGATCAATGGTTCAACCCGGTTATCACATACCGGTTTAGTTATGTTGTATATATAAGCTTAATTAGTGGTTAAGTGTGATTAACGATTGTAACAAACTCTTAACAGTTGTTGAATAAAGCTTTCGTTCGTCACTCTCTCTCTCTAGCTTGAACTCCGGTGTACCGAAGATTTAATACATTCTATCATAAGCTTTCGACATATTTCATTACATACTAGGTTTGTTTTTAGAGCATGGACCATTTCATTTTCATGCACCAAAAGGATCTTACCGGAGAAAAGTCTACCCGACACATCAGCATCTTGCGTTTCATAAACGATTTATGGAAGCAAGCGTTTGAGCCTAGTGCATAAAACCTTTGAAATAATTTTTTAAAAGGCCGAACATAAGCTTATAGGACAAAGATCAGACATTTTTGTTGAGGACCTTGGGAAGCAAACATAATTGTGTTAAATGCCATTCCGAGGGGATAGTCAGTTTCGAAAAAACTTTTCACCTCTTTTGTTACTTGTTATACAGATCTATGCATCAATTCTCACCCCACTACATATCAAATTTATCACTAAATCTGATATGGAAATTTATCACTAAAAATATAACATTAACAAAAGAGATTTCGACTAGGGAGAGAAATTGCCACAGCTAGCCCACAGTCCGTGCGAAGTTCCCTGGTAATTATGTTTGCTACACGACGATGACTTCCGCCAAAACTCTGTTTTCATTTCGCTGTAGTGCTCTCTTTTCTTAAATTTTTCTACAGTCTTTCAAACCAAGGTCAATTGTAATGTCTACGGTTAGTTCATTAGGTTTGATCTTAATGGTCAACCATATATTTCGACACTAAAATCTTTTTTAACCAAAGTTCTAATTTAGTTAATACTATACAAAGATTGTTTACTAAATAACGTCTTTCACGCAAAATATTTTTGTATAAATACTTCATGTTGATGTACTTATTACTGCAATCATTCTTTTAGAACCGAAAATGAAGGGTAGTTTAATATTTTTCATGTTAGTTATTGCTATTTATTCTGGGTTAAATGAAGCTTGTGAGATCCCGATGATAGTTAGGAACCACCTCGGTTATAGCAGATTTCTCCAATTTCGTTGCCACACCAAGAAAGAAGATTTTAAAATTGCAGGAGGCTTAGAATTCAACACTAGTCATTTCTTTAACTTCACGTATAAAGATCCCAAAATAAGATGATGGAGTTGTTTTCTTAGGCATGGGCTTTCCTTCAAGTACCATAGTGACATTAAAGATCCACGTGATTCTCAATGTGGTATACGATCTGAATTGATTGCCAGACAGAGTGGAATATTCTATAGAAGTGGTACTTCTCCGTTTGTACGCAAAAATGTGTGGAGTCTTAAATAATCTTCTATGATTAATTTTGTCTAATATTTAATTTTTATTCAAATCTTATATGGCTTACGAGTTATGACCTAAGCCATAAGAATTTATTCATTAGTAAAAAAAAATGCTAACATATAGCTCATTTGATATCTATGTATGTATTAAATATATATAATAACAAAATTAACAGCTTACGTCTTTCTTGCGCACCAGTAACACTAGACTTGAAAAAGGACTTATGCTAGGCCTTATAAGTTATAACTTATGCTGCAAGCATATCTCTCACCAATTCCGAAATGATATTTTTCTAAAGGTAAGGATATTTGTTCACCTTTCATGTTTACTTCCTCTGCCAACAATATTTGTAGTTCTTTTTCATGACAAGTTGACAAACAATGTTCTGGATGATATTTAGCATCACATCTATAACAAATCTCTTTTGCCTTCTTTTCTTCTGTCTCTTTGGAAACTTATATTTAGAACCAGAGAGGTGAACACTTGGGGTTAAGCAGGACCACCTTATCAATTGGAGGCCTAAAGCAAATTGTAAATTATATATATAATATATTTTTTATAATATTTATATAATTTTTTTTCGCTTCAAATATTTGATGTACGAAAACAAATTTGTATTATACTCGGTGAGGCCGGCCCTGTCTTTAAGTGTTGAAGTTGTATTGTCCTTGCTCTAGTCTTCTTCTATACCACCTTGAACCAATGATGATTGTCGAGAAAACTTGAAATATCGCTTAGCTTTTAATATCCAGCCTTCTGGATGTTCTACTAAAAAGCTTGAAATCTCTACTTTTCGGGCATGAATCTCACTTGTTTTGCCTGAAGAATCCACTCCGATCACTTCAGTATCATGTGTTAATAGAAGTTTGTTCCTCTGTCTTTCTCGTTCCATATATGTCCTCCTTCTTATGAGGCATTGGGCGTCAATAGAGCCAACTTGGCCATTAGCATACCGATGACTCTTATGCCAACGTTTGCTCCTCTTTCTTGTCTGTCGCAATGTCTCTAAGCATGTCACCATCATCAAGGTTTGTGTTTTTGCTTCGAGTATTCATCCCCACTCATGTCTCTGGTACCAATTTGATAGAACCCTCACTAGAATTTCATCAAGGTGTTAGTGAAACTTGCCTTTTCTCTTTTTGATCTCTTAATGGATAATCTTTATTAACCTCAAATGTCTCCTTTAGATAGATACAACCTTGACATGCATACACGCTAAACAATGAAAAATCTAGTAATAAGGAAAGACAATAAAACTAACAAAATGTAAATAAGGAAAGACAATAAAACTAACAAAATGTCAAGTTCAATGGTGTGTGGTTCATGTCTTCTATTCTCTGTTTTCTTAGTTTTTATTGTCCTTATTTCTTTTGAATTTTAAGTAGTTTTGAATGCGTGATTTAGGCCTGGGCATATGGATACTGAGGTCGGGTACATTCGGGTCAGTACTTTTTTTTATATATATTTTAATCCAGTTCGGATATTTTTAAATTTCGGTTCGGGTCTTTTCGGATTCGAATTGGTTAGGTATTTTGGACATGAATTTACCCAAAAAATACCCAAAAGTACCCAAAATAACCAAAAAATTATATCCAAATTATTAAAATTTTGTTCGAATTACCCGAAATACCCAAAAAGATTATAACTAAATTGCACCAAAAGTATCCAAATTGCTCGAAAAAATATCTAAATTACCCAAAATGTACTTAAAAATTATCTTAAAAAATCTGAAATACCTAAAAAGTTTTATAATTTTGATTATTTGGATTATTACAATTTACAAGTACACATATTACTAATATTTTTTGAAATATATACTTATGTCACATAACACGCAAGATTGGGTTCGGGTTGGTTTTTCGGATCCGGTCATCCAGGTTTTATGCATAGGGCTAACGTGCTTATAACACGCAAGATCTATAGTAATAGGGTACGATGAGTTTTTTTTTTTTTTTAATTGGGTCCCTTAATTATCGAATTCAGTTTAAAGATATTATTATAGTAGGCTTGGCCCAAATTAGGTTAGTAAATATGTGCTACACATATAATGTTAGTAGGCAGAGTGAAATAATAATTGGCTCTTGTTACATTTTATGTTGATCTGTTGGGTACAGATAAAAGTGAATGGGCTTGACTTATAAGGCCCTTTAGGAAGTCACGAAGGCCAGCAAAATTTTTGATAACGATCGAAGGTTTTTGTCTTGTGGTTACAAACTTACGTTCAAATTGTTTTTTTTTGCTAAAACTTACGTACAAATTGTTAAATTATTTTGGTATTTAGTTCAATGCAATAGTACCATATACATATGATGCAATATGAATATATTTAGTATCTGGCATTTTTCTAATTCCTACCATTTGTATCAACATTTTTCTACTCGTTGGAACTTTAGTGGCATTCTGTTTGCATTTTCAAAATGTTAGTAAAAGTATAAACCAAGTTGATATTTTTAGCTAAAGTTGCAAAAGATTCTTTTCCTATTGGTCAAGACTCAAGAATATATATCAAATAGATTCTTTCTATATATATACTGATCCCGATTTGATTGCTCCATTATAATCATGTTGTTGAATATCTTCCAATTATGTCCCAAATTGTTTTGTCGAAAACATGAATGGTTTGTTGGTGGTGCGAAAACACATTTACGGCCATGATTGTCTCTCTCTCTCCAAGTGTGGCATGTACTCACAATCGCTAACCCAATCAAAATAATTCTGAAAACAATAAGTTAATTTTAAACCGACATTCAAACTAAGTTTTGGCTATTTAGAAACTAGATATTCGGAATAATATTTCATACCAAAAGTTAACCATATATTTTGATGATATATAAATAATATGGCTCAGTTCATTCTCCGCCAATAGACATATTTTATCATTAAAAGCATATATAGCAGCAAAAATTGGGATCAACAATAGACGTCCCGAAACGTATATTGTCAATTTTTTTTTGTTTTTAATAACCACGAGGTTCAGGGCTATACCCATAATTCCTCCAAGACCAGAAAATATCAGGTGAAGCCCCTGATCAAATAGAAATGACTAGCGTTTTTGCGTTTGAGGGGAGTCAATCCCTTCCTTGGACCAACAGGGAACGTGTAGTCCACCACCACTTGGTTTATTGCCAGCTTAGGTCATACATTTTGATTTTTACATCAATATAGATTAATAGCATTTCTTAAAAAGCTCAAGATGAAATGTGTATGCTACATTATTAAACCTAGTGTCCACTTAGATCTAGCAAAATATGAGATAGAGAAAGAGAGAGAAA
>OVBW01000156.1:5825-24013 GCA_900406355.1 Erysimum pusillum | reverse complement strand
TTTAAGATTCGACCAATGGTTGTTAAAGATCGTGTCTTTCTTACAAGAAGGGGACGTGACATTGTGTTGGAAAAAAGTGAACATATATTCTAAGCAAGCGTGCCATGAGGAGTGCTTCTTATGTGTGTTCCCTTTTTCACTCGTATCTGTTAAAGCGCATGCATTTTCCTAAAAGCAAATAAAGTGTCTCTCTTTTTCTTACACATGTTAACTTCTTCATGATACTGATCGGGTCCAAGATCTAGCATACATCTAATATGCCGATCTTTTGGTCTCTTATACATTGGAATATAGTTAGTTTCGTAAAAGTTATTAAAATGCACTTTCGAGATGAACGTGGCCGCGTTCTTAAGACCATATGGATTAGCAGCTCTTTGTTGCTGTCTCCCACAATTTAATTTTAAAAAATAAATCAAAATGGCCCAATAAACACAGCACTTTCCTTTAAACGGGACGTCCTTTAGCTTGTTCATTCACTATTTGTGGGCCCACTGATACGTGGCGGCCCGCGATTGGTTGCCTATTAGTATATATTTTTTTTTAATCTAAAAATAATAATAAAAAATTAAAATTATTTTTCCTAAGGACAAATTGTGAAGGTTACTAATGCATATGCTCTAAGAGAGGGCTTTCTTCCCTTTTTAGTTAAATCTAAGTAACTATATGATAAATAAAAAAATTTAAAATATGTCCAAAAAAAATTCTAGTGAAGTGACCGTGGTCTGATCTAATGGCAAATGATAAGTCCATTGAAGACATGCACCATCACACCAGGGATCGAGTATATATCGCTCCCTATAATTTATAGGGATTAGGCTAATGGCCGGCCAGTTGTGGCACAAATGTTGAAAAAAAAAATAATCTAATATATACTTTGATTTTATATTTTTATACTTTTCTAGTCTCTTTTACAAATAGTGTCTTAAATAATAAAATATAAAAAAAAATTATGACTCGATTTTAAACTCTTTGGTTAGAATTTGATTGCGATTAACTTTGGCTAAGCTCCTTAAGTTAACTACATAGAACGGTATATTCCTACCAATCTTGCAAATTTATTACTCCCTCTGTTTCATAAAAAATGTCATCTTTGGACTTTTCACACAAATTAAGAAAACAATTAATTTTACATATTTTCTATACAAAAACACAATTACCTATACACCTAACCACATTTCAACCAATAAAAAAATAAATTGCACTTTAAAATTAATAAATTATGCATTGAAAGTCGAAAACTACACTTTTTTTTTTTTGTCAACTGAATATATTGATTAGCTCAAAAGAGCTCAAAAGAGTCGAAAACGACACTTGTTTTGTAACAAAAAAAATTTCTCTACAACGACACTTGTTTTGAAACGGAAGGAGTATTGATCTTTCACTGCTTGTTGTCATCCAGCTAATGTCATTAGATTTATCTGAGATTATTGTTGCTTGATCCCAAGGTAAAAAGTCGCCCAATATATGCTTAACAAGCTTATATCACATTCTTTGACATATATATATTTAGACAATACTGAGCGGAAAGGATGTGTATAAAGCTTCTTTTGTTTACAATTTTTCTTAAAGGGTTAGGAAAACAGCGATTTGATTGAAATCATATAAATAACAAAAATAATAAATGTAATATATAAGCTTGAATGCCGACTCACTAAATCGGTAACCATACGATATAACGAATTAGAGTTAGTGTTTCTAAATTTGTTGTACTTTAGCAAATCGGCCCACTAGAACTACATAAAAATTGTAGTTTGTTTCAAAATGAGTTAAATGGGGAGGCTTTGACACATGCAAAAGAACTAGGCTTACAAAAATAATTGAATTGTACTTGAGCTTCTCGATAGATTTGTTTGTATAAGCATATATTTATTGGCATATACATATTCTATATACAACTAACCGGACAGCCTGATAACCGAGACAATTTTGGAAATGGACCACGAACAATAAAAGCAGTTAAAAAGGAATTAAAGATTTAAACCTAAAACTCAAGGGAAAAAAAAAAGGATACATAATGCAAATGGTCCATATGCATGTGAGGCAGTACGGACTAGAGATGCCATGCAGCGATAACACAACCCCCTAAACATGCACCTCCCTCCTCTCTGGACCATTTTAAACCTACTCTCACTCTCTCTCTTTCATTCTTTTACATTGCGTTATTTTATGCATTTTCTCTTAACAAAAACTATCCAATGGCAATACTCTCTTTGACTCCGACGTTGAGACAACTTCTCTTTTTGAGTCAACNAAAGGAATTAAAGATTTAAACCTAAAACTCAAGGGAAAAAAAAAAGGATACAATGCAAATGGTCCATATGCATGTGACGCAGTACGGACTAGAGATGCCATGCAGCGATAACACAACCCCTAAACATGCACCTCCCTCCTCTCTGGACCATTTTAAACCTACTCTCACTCTCTCTCTTTCATTCTTTTACTTTGCGTTATTTTATGCATTTTCTCTTAACAAAAACCATCCAATGGCAATACTCTCTTTGACTCCGACGTTGAGACAACTTCTCTTTTTGAGTCAACGTTTCTTTATGCCGACGAAACTATTAGTCTTCTATTGATGTTGACTTAATCCCTGTTTAATTGGTTGATCTTGGGAGTGGTTTAATCTATTTGAACATTGATTCAGATTAAAAGTTTTACACTAATATTAATAACAATGATTGGTATTATTCAGTATTCTGGAATATATATATACAATTAGATAAACGATGTACCAAAGGGAAGCATAAAACAACAAAATTAACAAACAAAAATAACTATAATAAATTATAAATGATGATGTTATTTTGTTAACCTCAATCATTTCTTTTATACATTATATAACAAAATAAGAAGGTAACAATTGTTTTTATACAGTTTTCTGGTTATATTACTGCAATAAAAAACTATACAGGGGATTTATGTGTTTGAGTTTATTGGCTTACATAACAAATTAAAGCAAAAGAAGAAGATGATTAGTTACAAAAATCATGATTGTTGCACAATAGACTGTAGTCCGTATTTGCATAGAGTCCAAACCAAAGTGAAAGATAGGAAACATATGAGTTGACTCTCGAACTCTTTTACGACTAGGCCTTTTTGGTATTCTGAAATATTTTTTGAAAACTTTTTCGTTTTTTTGCTTTCTATGTAAGCCAATAAATGCTTAAGGAGTTTTTTGTTGTTTCTGATCCGTTCTATGTAAACGTGTAAAAAAAATATATGATAGAATCTATGCTGTCAATGTTATGCTAATTTAAAACTACTTTTCACTGTTTTTAACTTAGATATATTACTTTTTATAGTGTATATTTACTACTGAATATGTTCTTATGTCAGTTTTTGATATTTGTAGTTTTTTGTAGAATCCAATATATCATCTCGGTATAAAAATATGTGCATACATTTTATGCGTTTTTAGGCTTGGTTGAAAATAAAATTTGGTTCAATATGAATGAATAAAAAGTTATTAATTTTTGGTCCGGGTCGGTTCTTCAAGGTAGGCTTGCGGGAAACTTAAACGAACTCTGCTCACTAGCTCTTAATTAGACTTGATTCGGACACCAGTGCCATAAAATGAAAGCTATGAATAAATCTATCTATTCATTGAAATAATTCTCAGATTATGTCTATAAGTTTTCATATTTATATACTGTATTTGATACATTACATGTATACATATCCTGTGATTAAGCCATTAACATAATAACAGCATAAGAAAATACGTAACTATCTAATTTGTGACCTCAGATTGGTGTGAATATTAATCTCGCAAAACAGTGCTAAACGTTGGTTTAAGAACAAGGGATCAACTTAATTAAGGACATCCATGCACTTCATTAAATATAGAGTGTACAAATAATATAATTAGAATTCATGCAACTTGACAGAATAAAATAATAGTGTCGACCAAAAAGGAAATTAAAAACATTCCGATATATTCTTATTCTTATACAGTATACAACAAAAAGAACAAAAGTCGAGCAATCAATACGAGAGGAACGTTTAGAAGAGGAGTTAATGCGACTATATGTATTTTGGCATATTATGTGATTTTATGGGCCACCCTTTTATTTTAATTTGTTTACTTTAATGCTTTTTATTTCAACCAACAAGATTAATTTTGTATACTAAGGGCCTGATTGGTATGACTGTAGATTTAAATTTGTTGCTGTAAAATTTAAGCTGTAGATTTTTTTGCTGTAGAATTTTTGCTGTAGAAATAAAAAGATTTGGAAAGCATCAAATTATGTGCTTTAGAAAAAAGTGCTCTCTACAGCAAAAAAATTAATTAGGGAAATATTTTGGCTCTGAGAAAAAAAAGGAAAGCGAAATTTTCTAGAGCTTGATTGGATCCATTTTAAATCTTTAGGAATATTTTTGCTCTGCAGAGCTGGGAAAGCACTTACCAATCAACCCCTAAAAGTTTACCTAAGATGAAAAAGCTACAAATTTGCGTCAGGTGTATAAATAAAAAGAACATACAGTGGGTTGTTAATGGTGAGCGGAAGAACGTAGTGCCATATTTATGTGGAAAGTTTGGGTTTGGACTAAAGGTCCAAACAATTTATCTAGTAGTCCAGTAACAGGCGATTTGACTATTCCTTAACATTAGTCGGAAGACATTTCAAATTTGGATAGATAGTGTAACAACCTAAATATGCATCTCATGATTTATCGATCCGAATCGAGTCAATTTAGAGCATATGATGTCCATTAAATCAGAACACACTCTATTATGTAGCACTTTGGTGTGTTCCTACCGAAACTAACCAGATTAACTGAAAGGATTTATAAAGGGAACATAGTTATTTGGAGATATAACTTACGATCTAACTTTTATATTAGGGTTCTTAAGTTTAAAAAAAAAAAAACTAATTCGATATGAGTTGAGTGACTCGTCTATTTTATATATATATACTACTCTAAATCCCAACGTATAGTTTACTATGTGAATTTTCTAGTAAACATATATATAGTGCCTCTATAGTGGANAAAAAACTAATTCGATATGAGTTGAGTGACTCGTCTATTTTATATATATATAGTTATATACTACTCTAAATCCCAACGTATAGTTTACTATGTGAATTTTCTAGTAAACATATATATAGTGCCTCTATAGTGGCTGTGATCTTGTTGCATGAGAGTGGATTATATATGTTTTGGACATGCTTCTGTATAGTCATTAAAAAGATCCTACCAGTCAATCCTAAAATTAACTAGCTCTTTTGTTTTTCCATTTATCTTTATTTACATTTTTGTGCATTTGTAGGAATACTGTTTGTCCATGCTACTATCATTTTATAAAATTATCGTTATCCGTTACACAGAAAGTCTAATGTCAAAAGAAAAAATATTAAATGCCAAGAGGTGACACCTTATTTTAAAAATTATATAATCAAGATCTTTAAGAGTTCTGTTCGATTATTCTAAGTTGACAGTCAAGAGAACAAGAGATAAGAACAAGCAAGAAAATTGAAGACACCTGCGAAAAAAATTCACTACAAATCTCTCTAACGTGAGAATGACTTCAAGTTGAGTTTACATTCACAACAAGAAGCTTAAATACATTAGACCCCATCCAAAGATAGCTGTGGCCGGAAATGCATGGACTATAAAATTGTGGTCCAGTCGAGTGATTTAGATATGTTCACGTATAAATTTTTGATTACAAGTCAAAATAAATCCAACGAACAAAATCGATGCATATAGATGCATTACATATACTAGAAAGACCATCATGTAGCTATTTACGCCGTTTAACATGTCTTTCACACATAATAATCACATTATCTAGCTACACAAACTTAATACTTTTATTTTATTTTCTCAACAACATATATTATACAAATTTGAATGTATAAATGTGGATGATGACAGTAATATTCATTCTATCAAGAAGAAAAAAGCATAGTTATATCACTAATAGCAAATATATATCATTGTTTAATACCGTTAATTATGTTAAAATAAAATCATTTAATAATTAGCTAAATGTAAATTAAAAAAACGAATGCAATGTTACGAATACGAACTTACGATATATATGATAATATATAATCACATCACATAGTTACTTGTACAAAAACAATCTACCGTCTCGATACAATTTATATAATCTATATATTTCAATGTTATGAATTACACTTCGTCTTGTTAATGTCGTGTGGTGCTCCACTCGATCTCTGGAATACAACACTTTTGGCTTCTTCGATCTTCAATATAGTTGGTTTTTTTTTTTCTTTTCACTTTGTTAAATATCGTTGATTTATAAGAAAGTATTAATTGGGCTATATATGTTTCATTTAGTCTTTCAAAAAGACAAATATATATGTATGTAGTAGATCAAACGCTGCGTATCACATATACCACCATAACTTTTTTATATATGTACTCTTTTAATTTAATTTTTGCTTAGTTATTAACATGATAAATAAGTAATTTTAATAAAGAAATATTTTATATGAGTGTACAAATTACTAAACGGGGTAAAATATTGTAACGTTATCACTAGCAGAATAACAAAACTTGTAGTAGGATATAAAATTGGGCACATGTCTATAATTCGTGTAAGTAGGATGATTTATTATATTAATTTTAATTCTTTTAAAATAAAGTAATTTTTTGGTCCATATTCAACCATATAATAATTAAGTGTTGGTCCATAGGTAAGGACCCAACCGAATCTTCTGCAAATAAGGAAAAGAAAGCATGCATTTCTTTCATATATGTACTCATCTTTTACAGCTTTTCTTTCCGATGAGTCAATTTGATGTACAAATTTTAGTCTACCATGAATTTCTGAATCTTAGCTCAATTCTTGCTTCTTTACAAAAAAATTAGATTGGTCAAACCGTTTTTTTATAAAATAATAAAATTATAAATAAACTGTAAAATTTTTTTATACTCATACCTTTTAACAAAGAAAAAATATACTGTATATTTATTATACTCATACATTCATGAAGGTACGATAGATTTATTTATTGCTGTTTGACTTAGCCAAAGAAACTTTTATTCAAGATACAGTAGATTTAATTATTGCTGTTTGACTTAGATTCAAACAAATTTAAGTTACTGGAGTATATTTTTACGGTACCTAATTAATTTGTAAAAATATATATTTATACTTATACATAGCCAAATAAACTTGGGACTTTTATTTAAGATACAATAGATTTTAATTATTGCTGTTTGACTTAGATTCCAACAAATTTAAGTTACTATATTTGGTATAGTACCTAATTAATTTGTAAACTATGATATTGTATTTTATCATTTATGGTACCTAATTTGCAAACTATGATATGTATTTTATCGGTTGTTTTTTTTAAAGTAACATTATATAAAATAGTTTATATAAGTTTAAAAAACGCGCAATAAAATGCACGTTAATTTCGAAAATGTCATCCGTTGATTTGGCAAAAACAAAAAGCCACTAATTATTTAGTGATATTACTATAAAATTAATTTCTATTATATCTCAATAATATGTCATGTACTTTAATATAAATTTAGAGCCAAAAAAACTTCCACATAAATTAAATGTCAATGAGAGCTCACCACCTCCACAACATCACCACCAGCACCCACTAACATTAAACACATGAACTTTTAAACATGCACAATAATATAAAGCTGAATTCCTAATTTTTCTAAAGACTCAACCAAACTCTTCTTGTCCTCCATTCAACGTATTAAGCAAAAAAATAATATTTCAATAAAGGCTTTCATTACTTCAACTTCAGTTATCATATTTAAATATTTATCTTCTTTTTTTTTTGGACAAACATTTAAATATTTATCTTATTTACAACAAAAAAACAAAAGAAAAAAAAAATACATTAAACCAACTAAATATTTACAGAGGTGGACCATAATCTAATATTTTCCTTCCTAAAAATCCAAAAATCTTTGACCTAACATTGATCTAACCCTGCTTTTCTAACCCTCATATGTCACAATTAAAGAGTTAGGAAACTTACATAAATGCACCACTACTACTACCTCTCTACTTTTCAAAATAATCCAACCCAAACTTTGCCAAATCGAAACCGGAATCTCAAGTTAACAATGTTGGGAACGAGCCATCGGTAATAAATTTCGTTGAACTTCAATATCCTCAGCAATCTTCTTGGCATCAATGGCTGCACCAAGCAATCCAAGCTTTGTGAAACCGACCGCATACAATCCGCTTTCGCCTTTCCATCCATTAGGAAATGGTTTCCGCGGAAATCCATCTTTCTCACAAAACATGTTCATTCCCTAAAGAAAACAAAATCAAAGGTCAAACCAAGTTAATTCAACTATTGAAATATATAAAATAGGTTGCAATGTGTCAATATCAAGGAGTTAAGAATAATGAAGATGTAGACGCATCATAGCTCATGGTACACACCTTTAGCCACATGGGTACGTTGCTTTTGTAACCTGTAGCGAGTATAATGGCGTCAAAGTTATCCACTCTCCCATCAACAAACTCTGCCGAATGTTGCATTACCCGTTTCAACTCCGGATACACCTATATATAAATAAAAATAGAAAAAAAAAAATCAATTAATATAACATAATCTAACGTTTTTGAGTAATATGGTTTTAAAAAGACTTAATTAGTAATGAACCTTGATGTGTCCACTTCGGATTTTGGCAAGAGTGCCAACATCCAAAACAGGAGTCTTTCCACACTTGATCTTGCGTTCAAGAGGGCCTAGTTTTGGTCGAACTAGCCCTAACCGATCTGTATCACCAAGAACCAATCTTGACATACGTAACAAGAACCGGTCCACCACTTGCACTGGAAACCACTTGAGAAGGCTCGTTGATATCCCGAAAGTCGATATACCTAGCATTTCTTGAGGTAATACGTGCACCTATAGAATTAGTCGAAAAATAGATTAGCCTCCTCATACAATTACAAAAAATCTAAATCATATAATCACATGGATAGTAAAAGAATAAAAAAAATGTAAAACAGTTGGTCACAAAGAGACCAATTAAACCTAGAGACTAAAGAGTAACAAATTAGCAAATGCAAGAACTATATTAAGCATATACAATTGATCTTACATATATCTTTCAAAATATATATCAAAGAGAAGAGTTTAGTTTATCCTCACCGAGTCACGAACCACAAGAGAAGGATAAGCATTGAAGTTACAAAGATCTAAACAAACTTCCATCCCAGAGTTTCCACATCCCACAACCAAAACCTTCTTCTCTCTAAACATTTCGCCACTTTTATAAGAGCTTGTGTGGAGGATTGGTCCAACAAAATCCGCAACTCCATCAATCTCCGGCATCACTTCCTCGGCATTTTCGCCAGTCGCCACAACAAGCCACCGCGAAACATACTCCGTTGTCTCCTCCTTCTTTACTCCAACAGTCCTCACCCTCCATAACCCACACCGCCTATCGAACTTAGCCTCCTCCACGGTCTGGTTAAAAATCGGCTTTAGGCCAAAATGTTCCGTGTAGGACTGAAGGTATTGGACAAACTGTTGCTTTGTAGGATAAGTAGGGTAGCTTGAAGGGAAAGGCATCAATGGAAGCTCACAAAAATGTTTAGGGAGATGAAGCCGGAGACGATCGTATGTTTTGAGCTGCCATAATGAGGCTATGCAAATGGAACGTTCTAGAATCAAACTAGAGACGCCTCTCGACTTCAAACACGCGGCCGTGGCCAGTCCCGACGGTCCAGAACCGACAATGATTGGTCCCGGGATCAAGATGCATCTCGATTCCTCCACGTATGGATCGTGGACTCTCTTGCCTAACGTTTCTGTTACAAACTCCATGAGAAGAGGAGACAGAGACAGAGAAAAAGAGAGAGAAAGAGATCTGAAGATATACAAGAAGTGAAGTAGGAGACTGATATTGGATTAGGTTTTTAAACCTATGTGGTAAACAAAGATGATCATATTCTCTTTTGTGACTTGTGGATAATTATGTCCCGAGAATAAGGGTGAAAAGAGAGAATGAGTTTCATTGATCTTATCTACAAAAAAGAATTAAGAAGAAAATAAACCAAATAGATAAGAAGAAGATCGGATATTCCCTATAGATCAGGGTAAATCTATGGACGAAATATTACTTTTTAAACTCGAAGATTTTTTTGTAGTATTTTGTTACAAGAAATCTCTCACGAATTGAGATTTCAAACAAAGATTTCGGATTTTGAAGAAGAGGTTTTGCGGTTCTGAAACAAACACTTGGGGGTAGAGAAGCAACTCTATATATGAGTTGAATAGAGAGATGAGATGGCGATGGACACATGACATAATTGTGGAGAGATATACACATGCCTATTTGTATCTATATTTGTATTATATATAGGTGGATAGATTAGTGGCATGGGCATGTCATGTTTAATTTTATTTGATTATTAGGGCATGCCATTTTTAATTTTATTTTTAATTATTACTTTACATGATTATTATGGGGTATTGGGATTTGATAACGAACCATTAACTAACGATGATACTTTTCTTTCCTTTTTAGGTATGTCGCTTTTTTCTGATATTTTTTTCATTAATTAATATAAAAATAGAGCAAATTTAGCCAACCGATTGTTACAAAAGGCCCAAGATAGAAAATTAATATTTTAAAACAATAAACCCACTAAAGAACCCAACTTGTAGAAAAAAAAAGATTTCATAAATCTTTGGTATATAAAGACAAAACTTCCAACTATTAGAGCTCCTCGCTGTCTTTAAGATGTTCAACTAGTTAGGCATTAATTGATTAGTGTAATATTCTAGATCCGATGTAGGAATTAGCTAATGGTGCAGCAAATGGTTAGATCAAAATTTTTGCGGGTCGTGACAAGAGCAAAGATTTTAGTTGGACAGTCATTAGCTTATTGAAGTGGAAGATCAGAGTAAGGTATATTGGTATAAGAAGAAACAAAGCCAAAAAAAGAATATCCTTAGCATCACCACAGTGAAGAAACCATCACCCCAAAGTATGGTGAGACGATGATTGTAAACATGAAACTAAAAGTGTTTTCTTGTGCCCCAACAAAGTTTGGAGAATCTTTTGCCATCAATAGATTTTGCATTCTCCGAGTGTCGTCTATAAAATCAAAGCTGCAATTAAGATGTTCTATAGCTCCTTCAAAGTTACATTCACTCTAGTGCGCATCTAAAGTAGTAACATCCAATTGTAAACTGCAAGAGTCATCAATACGTTTTTTTTTCCTCCTTTTATAAATTTATTATCAATTATTTTTGGCTAATAAAGATAAACTATTAAAAACTACATATATGCCCACTTAAGTCCTTGAATTAATTAATATACAAGCTCAACTTGAAAAAGATTTCGCATACATATAAAACGAAAATGCCCGATGAACTTACATTTGAGATATGTTAACGTGTGTGATTAGTCAAGGAACATATGTAAAGCTCTCCATTTGTGCTCATATGATATGAACTATAGCCTATCATTGATCATATTGAAAAAAAAGATAGAATATTTGATATCACTGTGCAGTCAACTTGGTGTACTATGATTCTCAACTCTTACCACTCATCTCATAGCATTTCTTTCTGTATATATTCCTCTCTTTCAAGCTACTTACATATATATTTTAATGCACAATCAATTATACAAAAAAAAAAAGTTAATCATTTTTACATCATATATACCTACATTAAACAATTACAATTGTTATTTTTCATTTACTTTTAAACATTTTAATAAACTCGCTAACTAGTCGAGTTGATCAATAAAAAAAAAGTTGCCTAACAATTGTTGTTGCATTTTAATAAACTAACCTAACGTACACAAAACCGGTCTTGGGCCAAGCAAGCTGAAGTATAGACTCAGGGTTCCCAATTTTTTTAGCCCATCAAATGTATAAATTACTCCCCGATTTTTTTTTAATTACTTTGTTTTGGAAAATAGCTCTCCAATTATCTAAAGTTTTGAAATTTTCTCTCAATGAGTATTGTCCATTTTACTAAAATAATAACTGATTTCTTTGTTCTTGTTATCACAAAACCATAATGCAAAGTTTAGTAGACTTCCTCCTTGCTAATAAAGCTATCATTACTTCTACAAATTTAGCTGTACATCTTTCGCTTTCTCCTCCATGCAAAAGTCACACACCAATTAATTACCCATGAGATTTGAGGGACTCTTAATCAATCCGATTATGATGTGTGCTTATTAGGAGGAATATGTGACTTCCCAATTCCAACTTCCCAGAGAAAAATATATGTGTTTTTGTCGAATAAATATTACAATCGAGAGAAAAAAAAAGATTTTGATATACGTTCAGAATCTTTTATATCTAATAGACTAAGGGGGGTGTATTGAACTGGACATTTATAGTGATTTGAGTTTTAATGAGATTTTAGATGATTTTGATGGTTTTGGATGATTTTAAAGTAGTTGTTATGATTTGGTATTAAAATCCTATGAAATTCCACCTAAAACCATGAGATTTGGATCTTTGTATTTTTAACTAAGGAAATCCCCTAAAATCTTCTAAAATCCTCTGCAGTCTTTAAAATCCCAATACTTAAAACATTTTCAATAACAGTGGATTTGATAGGATTTTAACAAATTGTTGTTTGAATAACTGAGGATTTCAAGTGATTTAAATAAATTACATGTTCAATAACACTGGATTTTAGAAGATTTTTTAAAATCCTTAGTTGAATAACAGGAGATAATACTACAAATTTATCATCACTCATATTTAACATTTACACACAAAAAAAAAATTATTTGAAAACATGAATCTACAAATTTTTTCTCGATGCTGTTTTCATAAAGTTTTTACCAAAAAATATAATTCGGCAACTTTTTTTACCAGAAACGACTTTTTGTACGGACTTTTTTACCATAAACATAATTATAATATTTCTTCAAAATATCCGATTCTGAAAATTTCTGACAGTTCACTATCTTGAAATATTGAATTTGGCAAGGATCACTTATTTGACATAATTTTTGAGAAAATTTTGTGGAATTGCGTGTGGGTGAAAAATTATAGAATTAGAGTCATGGGGGCAATTGCATCGCTATCATATTATCATTCAGTCGCATCGCTACCAAAAATCACACCTAAGACATACTCAAATTACTATGGCACTTGAATTATATATTGCCATTTGGGACCTAAGAGTCAGAGGACCATCTTTCCCAGTTATACATTTATTAATGGTCCAAAAAGGTCCATAAGAGTAATTCCAAAAACCGCAAGTCCAACCATTTTCAACTTAGCTTGCAGAAAACGTAGTTCGTAACCTATGTAATTGGTTACATTGCCGACAAAACAATTACAATAATTGTATGAGACCTTGTGGTCAAGTAGGAAGGAGACGGGTTTGGAACGCCAACACATTTCAAGTTCGATCCATCTACTATGAGAAACTCCAATACATTGTTCTTGTTCAATGTTTTTGGTTCAAGCTAAAGATAAACTACTTCTTTTCCAAGCAACAACCAGTAGATATATTTACAAAGTGATTTCAAATTAAAAAAATTAATTAATAATTCTTGAAATCGTCTTGTTCTACGAAAACAAGCCAGAAAATGAAAATCCATTATCCAAGAACTTGATCCACAACTCTATGACTGCAAAGCAAAGTTAATTTTCTTTTCTATATTTCTGGTTAGTTTAAAATAAGTTTAGATGAATCGTAATTCTCTAGTCTTGATTCTCAACGCTATGATTTGATATATATTTGTATATTAGTATCTACCATGAATTAGCTAGGGATTGATTGACATCTACTAAAAGATATCAAAAAGCCAAACATGGGCATTGGCTTTAAAGGCATGGAGTTTATGTAATTAAGCGTATGAATCAATCCGAGAAGATTGTGGAGATAATTGATATATACGCTTAAAGTTGACTTGTATCATACTACTTCACGTATACTGATGTAATACTTGTTCAACCTTTTTACATGTCCCTGCTTACAAATAATTTGCGTAAATTTCTCAGATTGTTTTATGCTTAGATCTAAGATTAATGTGTTGATTTATTAATGTGTTACGCAAATTTTCGAATGCGTTCAGATTCTGTTTGCCTCTTGATGGAATCTGCCTCAGTTTTTGAGGATCATGTACATGTGTTAAATATTTTTTAGCTTCTGTTTCACTTTCAATTTTTTTTAATTTTTACAAGGATTTATGTTTTTATATAGTTTTAATTTGAGCTTGATGCTCGTATTTTCTTTCCTTTTTTTTTTTGGTTCATGATGCTCTTCTTTTCTATACATCTTTTTACGGCCTAAGCATTTTCCGAAATACATTTTATTCTGTCTTATCATTCATTATTTCTGAACTATAGGTATTATAGATCTCAAAGTGTTGTTAAACTATAAAGGTCTTGTCTTGAATTTTCTCAATAATCTTGGGTATGTAGGATTTGATAAGCCACCTGAAAGACTTATCAACGTTTGTTATGAAAAGGTACTTGGCCTTGTTTATTCCTTAGTTAAAGACTTTGTTAGGGTGTTTATTCACTTCCCTTGAGAGACATGTCATACAAGGAAGCATTAAGTTCTTACTCCACTGGTCCCATTACTATAGCTTTGAAAGTGTTTGATCTGAAATCCAAATGCAATTCAGATTCTAGTTGTCACTCTTACGAACTCATTCTAAACTTTATTGTTAAAAGAAGTTTCAGATAAAAATTAGCAAAGCAGAGCTTTATTTTTCATTCTTCGTTCTATCTTTTTTTTTTTTTTTTACAATTTTCTTTGGAATTTTTTTTTTCTTCGTTTAGAATAAACTTCTGTTGCACACCGTTAAGAATATTATTTATTTCTTGTGACCTTATAAATTTACTAATTGTATAATTAATATATCCCCTTAAATTTCGTATGTTATTATATTTTTATAAGATAAAAAAGGTATCAAACTAAATTGTTCCTTACTTTTCATATATATTATATGCATATTAATTTGTTATAGTCTTATTTATCATGCAACTTTTTTTCTTTTTTTGGTGCACACTTTATTGACCTATATATTTAGAAAAGTAAACAAACGCGAAAACAAAGGAAATGATATGGAACTAAAATATAAAAGAAAATTCCTTAAACTTTGAAAACACAATCCACAGCGAATGACCAAACTCGAAACTTCATGGAACAGAGTTGAGAGTAATGAGAGAAACCACATAACTATTGAATTTTTAAAAACACAATCCCCCCCAATATACTTATAAATGGAGTCCATGGCTAATGCCTTATTTTTTATTTCTTGAGCAGGCTCATCTTCTTCGGCGGCGTCGCCGATATTTTCCTGAAGTAGCCGCCGCGCGATATAGTCCGGAAACGATATCGTTTCTACGGTTAAGTGATGACGTTTTAGATCAACGGATGAGATAGAGTCTTGGTTAAGAGAAACGGCTTCGATTTCGGTATGGATTAGGAGGCATATAAAGAGCTATAACACAATGCTACGTCTTTGGAACTCCATTTTGTATGTACGAATCTTAACACTTTCCAATACAAATCTATTTATACGATTTTTATGCAACCGTGTGTGTTTAATCAAATCTTTTCATTACTTTACCATTTAGTTGACTATTTTAAACGTGACTCTCACAACTCTCACACCCCTTAATCCTATAACGTAAAAGTAAATTTTCCTCACTAGTAGGATAATATATGAGAAATTCCTATAACTACCATAGTTTTGGTTTTTTTTCCAAAAATACCACAAACACAAAATTGATTGTCATTGATATAGACTTTTAAATATTTGGTTTGGGTTGATTATCTTATATTTACGGTATAATAATTAAGGGGTAGGGTTTAGTATTCAGGATTTTGAGTTTAGAGTTTGAAAATTAAAATTTTTAGATTTGTGGTATTTTTGGCCTAAAAACAAAAACTATGGTATTTTAGACAATTGTCTAAGGGTGTTTTTAGATACTAGCATAAAATCATGGTTTGGGTTAAGTTAAATCCTATTATTTTCCTCACTTGTTAAATCCTATGATTTTCATTCTTATTTTTTTCTTTTCTCTTGTACCTTCTTCGATCTTTAATGACCAAGTTTAGCTCGAGACTTCTCACTAATGAGGAGAAAAACAGAGTTGTTTTGGCTGAGGCTTGTAAAGATTTTGTTGATGTACTTTGTAGTCTTTTGACTCTTCCTACGGGAACCATTGTCATGTTACTGGATAAGCATCATCAAAATCCTCATTCTTCAATCGTAGGATGTTTTCACAATCTTTACAAAAGTGTTTCTGACATGGACATTGATAATTTCGAGACTCAAGCTTGTAAGAACTTGTTGTTGTATCCAAGGAGTATAAAGGAGAGTGACTGCAAGAAGCTACAGCTGAATGTAGATGACACTGAGGCCACCAGGTTCTTTGTCTGCCCAAATTTCATATCGGCTCTGAGTCATGTTGTAAGGTATATAGCAACATTAATTAGTACCTCAAGCTGTAGTTGTGGAAGCTCAATGACCCGCGAGTTTCATCTTGAAGATGGAGAGGAAGTTGATGGAGTATTTCTCAGCTGTAGAACGTCGTTTATCATCACTGATGATCTCAAAGTGGCATTGAACTCAATGGGTCATGTATTGAATGTTCTCAATGATCTTGGCTATGATGGTTTTGATAAACTACAAGAAATGCTTATTGATGTTGGTTTTTAAGAGGTACTTGATATTATCTCTTTATAATATCTTCTTCTTAAGATCTTTTTATAGTTTACTCATTGTTTAAATGTAGGTGATGACTCTTTCACTTCGGAAGCTCCCTTGACATACACTTTATTGAGGAAACATTGTATGGCAAGGAAACGTAAAATGTTGAAACCACTGGTGCAAGAAAGTAGAGTTGTAGAAGGAGAAGCCAATGAAGAACTCGTAACTCTGAAAGTTTACATTAGAAAGTCAGACCGGGCGACTCTTTACGCTGAATGTAGAGAAGAATTTGTCGATTTTCTCTTTACTTTTCTCGCTATACCGCTTGAGTCTGCTTGGGAACTCTCTATTGACAATGTGAATATGGGGTGTATTGGAAATTTGTGTAGAAGCGTAAAAGAGTTGAGCTTTGAGGAGAGCAAAGAAGCCACTAGTGTTTTCAAATGCATGCTTCCTTATTATTATAGTTCTCGTCGTGCGCAGCTTCTTGATGTTGTCATGCCTGAATACGAATGCTTGGTTTCTCGTCGCAGCTATAATAGTAGCAAGCTCTCGAAAAATATCAACAAGAATGTACTCGTAGAAGGCGAAAGAATCACCAAGTTAAACCAATTTCATAGTGTCATGTTCGTAACGGGGATAGCAACAATAGTATTATTAAGGAATTCGGGGAACGAAGTGACTTCTTTATTAATGACAAGTGAGATACAAACACTGAGTCTCGGTTCGGCAGTTACAAGGGTTCTGCCGAGCCGACGGTGTTTACGAGAACAGACAATTACAGAGAAAAACTAAGTGTTTGCAGAAAAACCGAGCTTTCTCTTATTCTCTGGACAATGACTGCTGGAAATCGGATCCCTTGTCCAATGGTTTCTCTGGGTTTTTTATAGAAGGAGAGAACCCTAGTGCTTCACTTGTGTCTTCCCGTAATGACGGTTTTGCCCTTCCGGTCTTAATGGGCTTGTTTAAAGAGAGAAACCCATCAACACATTAAATTGCTATTTTGGGCCTCTTAACATATAGGGGCATGACCCATATCCAACATGTGAGATGATCTAATTGTCACTCCTATGAACTCAGCCTCCACAATTTCATTATTAAGCAAGTTGCAAATGAATATTAATATCAGTGATATTGAGGAGCAAGTACAGTAAAACCTCTATAAATTAATAATGTTGGGACCATGAAATTTTATTAATTTATAGAGGTTTTAATTTATCGATAAATTAATAATAATTATTAATTTATAGAGATATTTGCCTTATTTAGTAATTTTTTATTTTAAATACTTAAAAATTAAGTTTTTTTTGTTATAATCAATAATTTTCTTGAATCAATTACAAATAAAAAAAATAATTATCATGTCTAATAGATAATATCAAAAGTTTTCTATGAATTTTAACAAAAAATAATGCAAGTTCGAGATATATTTTCACTAAATATTTTCATATATAACATATCTATAAATATATTTCCACATATTTACAAAATTATTAATATATAGTATCAATGGAACCATATATTTACATAGGATTTCTAAAAAAATTATTATCTTATTATTTTAT
>OVBW01000155.1:2666-31868 GCA_900406355.1 Erysimum pusillum | reverse complement strand
TTTCCATGAGCATTAATATAGTTTTTGTTGGTTCCCATATCACCAAATCCAAGGGGTATCTCTGGTGATCCCGGGTAGCAATTCATTTGGGTGTTAAAATGAATGCTTGAGGGAGCAGATCCCACATGATGCTGGTATTTTCCTAGCAATGAAACTTGCCTCTCAGCAAATGGAAAACCATGCCTGACAGTGAAAGGACGTTCAGTAGATGACGATGACGACGACACTCCAGTGTAACCAGGATAATTCATATGCTGAGGAGGGCTTCCCCAGCGATAGCGGTGATCAGATGATGTCCCAAATCCTGAGGAGTGTGGAGCTATAAACCTCATGGAGTTGGAAATACCCCCTGCTATATGCTCTGGCAATGAATGAGGTTGCCCATAGGCAACGTTGTGCATCAAACCTTTGTTCAGAATAGTTTGGTTTGGATGATTCATTAGCCCTTGGTCATTACTGACTGGTGAAAATCCATGAAAAGTAGAGGGATGTGCAGGGAGAATTGAAGCCAGTCCCGGCATATTGTCTGAGTTAACTGGCCTGACCATTCCTATACCATATGGCCTCAGAAAGGCATGCGAAGGAGAGCCTTTCACAGGGCTACCAATTGGCCAGTTACCTGTTAAGTAGATTGAATGAATTCCTGACAAGGCATGCTAACCAATGGAGAAGAAAAAAATGAGAAAATAAATGATCAATATGAGATTACCTGGTGGAGAATTAGCAACCTGTGAACCTACTTGATTGAAGAAATTTGTAACTTCGTGTCTGTCCGAATCTTGACTTGCTGACGGGACCGACCTGCATACAAATAGTTCAAGTTCACTGTGTACGCAAGATAACTCAATTCATGGAAATATACAACTTGCAGGCAACTCACAGTCGACGAGCCCCTCCAGGACGGCTAAGTTCGAGCTTTATGCATTTTCCACCTATCTCGCTTCTATTCAGTGCTTTAAGGGCTGTCTCTGCATCTCTAACATCATAGTACTCAATGAACCTGTGGAATCGCCTGTTCGGGGTTTCTCTAATCTGCATTCACAAGTCAAGAATCAATAAGCAGGTGATTTGATACATTAAATACCAAACAAAGAGAAGAATATCTTACACGTCAAGATAAACCATCGCATAGCAATATGCACATTTGAACGCACAAGTTAAACTAAAAAACATAAATTACCTCTCTTATTTCACCATAGGCACCGAACAGCTGAAGGAGCTCATCGTTCGATACCGTTGTGTCCACATTAAAAATCACAAGAGTTCCTTGATTCATATCCTTCTCTGACGGATTTTCCTATCATGTGGCAGTAAGCTAATGATTAGAAAGTGCTAAAGAAAAGCTGAAACTTCAAAGCAAGAATAGTTCTCGTAGTCAGTCCATACTTTAGGAATGGAAAAGTGAATGTCCAGTGTCCTTTTTCTTAAGAGTGTGTTCTGTAGTGCACGCATTGCGGCATGAGCAGCTCGGATATCATAGTAGGATATCATTACAAAACCCCTGCTTTTGCATGCAGTGTACAAACTTCTGATCTCCCCAAATGGCTGGTGACAAATAGAAATCATGTCAGCAAAAGAAAGTATTGGAAGAGATCTTTAAATGAGTTAAGGCTAATAATAAGCAAACAAGTATGCATTACCTCAAAAAGGGCGCTTAACTCAGAATCCTCGACACTGCTGTTGATATTCCTCACAAATAATGTCCTTGAAGGATGTTCACCGTTTGGATGTTCCACTGAAACTCTGCCAGACGTATTGGGACGTTTACGAGGAGCAAATGCATTTGCAGCACCGCGATCAGACATCTGCATCCCTGACGCATCAACACCATGATTATCTTGGGATTCAACATCCAACTCCATACCCCCTCCCGTGCAAAAAACATCACACTCTTCGAGATCTTCAAGTTCATCAGGCAACCCGGTAAAATTAAGCTCATCAATGAGACCAGGAAGGAGCTCATTTTCATCCTCGGGAAGCAAGATTTCTAAAGAATCAGGTTCAACATCTTCCAAAGAATCTTTCTCTGAGTTTCCTATGCCAAGTTTGTTCAGATTTGGTGAGTTATCATCAAAGGAGAGCCAACTATCTGAATCAGTCATATTCACTGCAAGTTTGTCAAAACCAAAAAGATATTAGCACTGTCTTCAAGCAAATCAAGAGTTCAACTGAATCACTCAAAGAAGCTAGGACATACACTTTTCATGAAAAAGTGTGGGCAATGAGCTTGAGAACATGCTGAGATCACTTGCAGAACGATATCCACTGCCTCCATTAAAAGCTTCAGATGATCTACTCAGCGAAGACGGCATGTCTAGATTTGACACAGCCAAATTATTAGATATCAAAAAAATTGCAAGAACAAAGTAGTAATTTTTCAATCAAAGCAAGAAAAAAGAAAACAAGAAAGAATCTTTTTTTACCAGTAGATAGTGATTTCTTGGGTTCAAGCTCCATCTTTTTGCCTTCTGCAACTGCAAACAAAACAAGAGACAACTGTACATGTGAATCTAATGACAATTCTACAAGTTGATTGTCTGATTGTGCATCATAAAGCAGAACAGTTACATCCTAAGATCATTAGTTCTCGATCACATGATATAACAAGTTACTGAGATGTGTTTCCTTGTCCATACATAAACAAAGATAAACAGAGAGGAAGAGAGTCGAAGCAAAACCATGAAATCTCTGAGTTGGTCAACTCAACTCGATGAATCAAAAGTTTTACACTTTAACTTAAGAAACTTTTGCTGTCTGTGGCGACAAAACATCATCAGAGACAGAAAATCATCTGTGCAATAAACTCAAATTCAAAGCTTGAAAAATCGAAATAATCCCAAAAACAGGTCAAAACTCAAGTCGATGATCCGTGAATTCCACGAAACAAAAGAGTATAAACTTGTTTCCTCGAAAAAATCATCATCAGGTCAGGTTTGAGTAAAAAAAACCCAGAACAGTCACAATCAGACAATCAACTACATGAAGAACCATATATCAATCAAACAAACACGGAATACAAAATTTCAAAGTGAATAGTAACAAAATTCAAACCGATTTAGCAGAAATTTAATTGAACAAGTAGTACCTCCTGCGATGATAGAGGAAACCATGAACAGAGAAAAAAAAAAGCTAAAGAGTAGTAGGATCAAAGAAAACAAGGAAGAGAATCGGAGAAGCAAAAGAGGAGAAGAGAAGAGAAAGAGGGAAGAGCTAATGTTTCGTAGAAGAAGAGGAATTTATTGCTTACACTCTTCCTCCTCCTCCTTCCGTTGCCGGGAAATTACACAACGACCAAAAAAAAAAACTGAGAGAAAGAGAGAGACAAAAAAAAAGGTATTTAATTAATTTATAAAGTAAGTACAATTAAAGGAAGTTATTTTACTTAATTAGAGTCTATGATTTTTCTAAATCGTTTTTCTTTCCGGCGTCAAGAGGCTATAACCGTTGACACGAAACTAAACCAGCTTTCATGACATTGATGATTTGTTTTAATCTCTTAAAGAATAAAACATGTTGACATCTAATTTGTTAATATTTACACGAATTTATGTATATGTTCTATGGTCATATGTTTCTTACACGAATTTAATTCATCGATTATATCAAACTTGTTTCAAGACTTATAACGAATCATCTATACAATAAAAGTAGAGAAAGTTGAAAAATATTTCCTCCAAAACTGTAAACCAAGAAACTTAATACATCTGTTTATTCCAAAAAAATTTAATAAATAAATTTTAATCATACTGTATGTCACAAAAAAAATTATATTAATTATTGGTAAATATAATGTATATGTAAAACATTACGGGGTCCTTCCTACCAAAAAAAACATTACGGGGTCCTATTCAATATTTAAAATATGGACATTAATCACATGTTAAAAAATCATTACTTATTTTGGTCTAAAATATGTTAGAACTTATTTTGACGAAGTACCTAATGTTATTTTTATGGTGGTTTTTTCTGTGAAGTCTTTCGTTTGCATCAACAGCGGCAAGGATGAAAACCCAATTTACTCGTTTTTTGTAAGAAAAATCCAGTTCACTTTATCAAACACTTTGCGAGTGATGTGTTGGAGATACTAATATACATAACTGTTGTGGTCTTGTGGACAAGGTCAACAACAAGTCAACAAGGATGCAACATTTGATGAGAAATATGTCTTTCATTTGATTTGGAGAATCAAATTGATTCAATCAATTCACTTTAACAAAAAAAATAGAAGAATCAATTCATACAGAGTCGGCTTCAGTTTATCATATGTAAATAAATAACATTTACATTTAGACCCACACAAAAAAAAAAAACTTGTACAATGAGTATATTACTTCTTCTTCATGCTCACATTTAGGCATAGTCACATTTATAATCTAGTCAAATTTAAATAACATAAATCAATTTTAGTCAAACTCCACATAATTTATTCAGTAATGGTCTTGCTCTTGCAGTCAAAGTGATTGGTATGTGATCCTGTTAAAACATAATTTTCCCAACATTAACTTTTGCATTAAATTTGATATATTCAATTATAGTAGTTTTAAGATTCTTTCTATTTTATTTAACAAATTAAGAAAATATTTTTTTATATTTTAAAAAGATCATAAAAGTAAATGAAAATCTCTTTTTATCAAAAAATATTTGATATTTTATACATGGAAGATCCAAAGTAAAAACAGAGTATAAAATGGAGACTTTACTAGAAAATAGTCCTATAAATAAAACTCTTAACAAAAATCTAAAATATCATAAAACATTATTTCTAGGTGTGTAATGAGTATTACAAAAACCTCTATGGCTGTTTTTCTAGTAATAATGTTGACGATGTCGTTTTCTTACTACAATGTTTTGGCTGAGACAGGTATGTTGTTTTTTTTAAGATGTAATCTTTTTTGTTAAATTTCAATTATCTTTGATCAGTTTAAGAACAATAATTCAAGCAAATTTTCTTTTTGAAATATAAAATTAATCATTGAAAATTACATGTATGTGTACATATATATATATATGTACACATAACTCCGAAGAAAATAAAATTGTTACTCGAACATGTATGTATATATATAGATTTGTAATTTAAGATGGAGTTGTATATATGTGCAGTGATCGAGCCAACAAAACTTGGTCCTTGCTTTGTACTATGTGGAGGTATATATGATGATCATGCATGCCACCATGATTGTGAAATGAAGTACTACCCTGGTGGAAAATGTGTTGGAAACCCTGCACGTTGTTGTTGCAACCCCAGATAATAATCGATTATTTTCATAAGTAATCAACGGAAAATTGAGTTTGATTTATGCGTTTCTAGTATCTCATTTTTAAAAATAAACTTTCTTAATTGTTGCTTTTCAGTTTCTTAATAATGAAATATATAATTTATCATGAATTTTGGTATTGCATTATTAATATTGGAAGAGTTTGATATATATATTTTTAAATCTCATGTTATACAATCAATAATTTGTAAAAGTGATCATCTAAAAATAAAAATAATTTACTTCACCACTAATTGTTTATACACTATCATCTTTTGGGTTCCACGATCATCATTGAGATGAGAAATTCCCTGAAATTCGAACCGAGAAATAATATTCTCTCCCTTTACAAGGAAAACAAGATTCAGTAGGTGCTTTCCTTTGGCCTGAGTTCCACATGAACCTGCCGAGGAGAAACCAACAATCGGGTTTACCAATTTTGATGTAGTTATTAGAAACTAACATTGCTTTCTTTAGTGATCCTTTTATTCGCAGAACCTATGATTTGTTTATTTATCACTTTGCTTAAAGGGAAGAGAGTTAGTGTCAATCTATAAGTTTTTAAAAATCTGATATCACAAACCTAAGAAGTTCTATATGGCTTCAAGTTCAATAAGAAGGCAGATCTTAAAAATTATATGTTTAAAAAAAAAAAAAAAATTCTACTCTCACACATAATTTTTTATTAAGATTTCTCAGATTTGAGATTTCTAATGAAACAGCAACTCTATCAGCCTGTCATAATTTTTGTATCAAATCACAGAATATTTTTGGATTTTCNATTCTACTCTCACACATAATTTTTTATTAAGATTTCTCAGATTTGAGATTTCGAATGAAACAGCAACTCTATCAGCCTGTCATAATTTTTGTATCAAATCACAGAATATTTTTGGATTTTCATATCGACTTGTTTCATTGTCATTTTGCATTGCGGACAAGCACTTGTTTCCCAAAAACAGCTTATAGAAACAGAGTTTTGAGATGAGAGGATCAAACAACAATAGCTCTCTAAATCTTTTTTGTTTCAGATTTTCAATGAAACAGCAACTCTATCAGCTTGTCATAATTTTTGTATCAAATCACAGAAGTTTGTTTGGGTTTCATATCGACTTGTTTCGTTGTGTGATAGTTGCGCGCGGACTCAATTATTACCACACAAGCGGACACGCTATGTAGATATTTCAATTTTTCTTGTACCAAAGAATGTGTTGTTTTGTATCTCGAATGCTATTGAATGCTCATGATGTTGTTTTAATCTTTCAACCACAAAGCAGTTTTAACAGCAATGTTAATGTAATTAAACAACAATGTTTAAACATACTACCAGTTTCTACAAGTGACCATCATCTGTAAGAAAGAATTAATGAGATCGGAAATATTACTTATGTAGTAAGTTAGTAACAAAAACATATATGTGTTGTTACATTATTTAATTTTTTTTTTTTGCTGTTATTAAATAACTTTTGTAACAATTGAATTGCAGAATTAAAAATTGATATTTTTCTCCGACATGCTCAAAATTTATTATCTAGTCAAGTTTAATTAAATAATCAAATAAGTATATAGTTAATGATACATAATCAGTTTTAGTCAAATTCCACATTAATTGTCTCATTAATGGTATTGTATAGTCTTGCAGTCAAAGTGATTGGTATGTGATTTATATACACGTTGATATAATTATTTAATTTTTCTAAATTTACTTTTTTGTTTTGCATTAAATTTGATATATTCAATTATAGTACGTAGTTTTAAGATTCTTTCTTTTTTAAAAAAAAAAAAAGGTAATAGAAATAAATGAAAATCTCTCTTTATCAATAAAGGAAAACCCAATTACTGTGTAAAGTAAAAAATAGTCCTATAAATAAAACTCTCCATAAAAAATTAAAGAGATCCTAAAACATCATTTCTAAGCATATAATATTATAATGAGTATCTCAAAAACCTCTATAGCTGTGTTTCTCGTAATAATCTTGACAATTTCATTTTTTTATTACAACGTTTTGGCGGTATCAGGTATGTTGTTTCAATTATTGATTAGTTCAAGAGCAATAATTCATATTCTGTTTTCTTAAAAATATAGAATTACTAATAGAAAATTACATGTATGTGTATATATATATATATACGTATAGGTTTATAATTTTAATCTGGAGTTGTATACTTGTTCAGTGATCGAGCCAGCAAGATATGGTGCTTGCCTATTTAAATGCGAAGGTATACTAGACGGTCATGCATGCTTCCATGATTGTACTATGGACGCTAAAAACCGAGATGGACAATGTGTTGGAAATCCTCCACGTTGTTGTTGCGTCTTAAAATGAACTGGTGAATTGAGCTTGTATGCGTATTATGGAATCTTAAAAAATAAACCTTTTTAATTGTTGTTTTCCAATTTCTAATAATGAAATAAAACATCTAAATCATGAATTTTGGTGATGGTCTGATGGGTTATGAATTTTGGAGTAATAAATAGTTCAAGATTATTTAAAATCACTAGTTATTCAATATAATCAATTGTATTGTAGTTTGTAAAAGTAATAATCTAAAAAATAATAATATCTTCTTCTTTTTGATAAAGAGAAAAAAATATATATATATCTCACCACTGAGTTTAAACACTATCATCTCTTCCTCTGGCCTCTCGACCCAAATTAGGGTTCCACAATCCCATCTGTGATGAGAAATTCCTTGAAATTTAGACCTAGAAATCTTATTTTCTCCCTTTACTAGGAAAGGAAGATTCATTAGGTGCTTCTCTCTGGCCTGAGTTCCCATAGATCTTCGATTTTGGTTAAACCTCCTGGAACCTGCGGAGGAGGAGAAACCAACAGTCAGGTAATCGAATTTTGAGGTAGTAACTAGTACGTATAACTTATCATTGCTTTCTTTGGCGATCCTCTCATTCGCAGAACCTCTGTTTTGTTTGTTTATCACTTTGCTTAGCACATTCTCTTAATTTTACCAAGTCTGAGGGAAGAGAGTTGTTGTGAGTCTTCAAGTTCCAAAAGAAACCAGATCTTAAGATTTTTGCTTTTTTGAAATTCTACTCTCGCACACATTCAACTTCTTAGTAAGATTTCTCTTAATTTCTCTGCTTTTTGGAAGAATATNCTTTGCTTAGCACATTCTCTTAATTTTACCAAGTCTGAGGGAAGAGAGTTGTATGTTGTGACTCTTCAAGTTCCAAAAGAAACCAGATCTTAAGATTTTTGCTTTTTTGAAATTCTACTCTCGCCATTGGTGAAAGATGAAGAACACTCCACGACATAGCCATTGTTGAGCTCACTCCACTCCCTGCTTTATTGATTCAGTATCGTCAATTGTAAAACGTTTTTCACTTTTATAATCAGATAAATACATGTAAGTATTTTTTGGATTAAAACTATACACTACAAAAAAGAAGGAATCATAAAGTACCAAAAATTATTCATTAAATAATTCAAACGACATTGTCTTTAAAAACAAAAACGAAAAATCATAAAGTACCAAGAACTCTCTTTCTTATTTTATGCATCTCTACCTAAACCGGATTTGAACCAAACTTGGAACATAACTGAAAATAAATGGATACTGGTTTGAATATTTTGCATAAAGTTGTGTGTAATATTCTAACATATGTTATGTTTGCGGAAAATATTTCAAACTGAATCGTACCAACTTGCATTTCGTGATGGGAAAGCAATCTTTCGGATCAAATAATTCATCCTGTAAGTATTTCAAAAATTTATGTTTCCAAATCACAGATCCCAGTTTGTGTCTATGGCCCTTCTTTTGATGTCGTTTCTAAGACAAAAATCAGATGTTCAGCCGAAAGGCATCAGTTAAGAAAACAAAACAAACAACATGGATTACATATATATATTGGCAACCCAGAACAGTCACAACTCACATTAATCACAATTCATCTACATGAAGAACCATATAGCAATCAAAGAAACACGGAGTACAAAATTTCAAAATGAATAGTAACAAAATCAAACCGATTTGCAGAAATTTAATCGAACAAGTAGTACCTGCGATGATAGAGGAAACCATGAACAGAAAAAAAGAAGCAAAGAGTAGTCGGAACAAACAAAACAAGGAAGAGAATCGGAGAAGCAAAAGAGGAGAAGAGAAGAGAAAGAGGGAAGAGCCATGGATAATGTTTCGTAGAAGAAGAGGACCATAGCCGTATCCATGGCTCTTCCCTCTTTCTCTTCTCTTCTCCTCTTTTGCTTCTCCGATTCTCTTCCTTGTTTTGTTTGGAGATAATAATATACGTGACTGTTGTGGACAAGGTCAACAACAAGGATGCAACATTTGATGAGAAATATGTCTTTAATATGATTTGGAAGAATCAAATTGATTCAATCAATTCACTTTAACAAAAAAAATAGAAGAATCAATTCATGCAGAGTCGGCTTCAGTTTATCATATGTAAATAAAAAACATTTACATTTGGACCCACAAAAAAAAAACTTTTACAATGAGTATATTACTTCTTCTTCATGCTCACAGTTATAATCTAGTCAAAATTAAATAACATAAATCAATTTTAGTCAAACTCCACATAATTTTTTCAGTAATGGTCTTGCTCTTGCAGTCAAAGTGATTGGTATGTAATCCTGTTAAAACATATTTTTCCCAACATTAACTTTTGCATTAAATTTGATATATTAAATTATAGTAGTTTTAAGATTCTTTCTATTTTATTTAACAAAAGAAAAGATTTTTTCTATTTTAAAAAGATCATAAAAGTAAATGAAAATCCCTTTTTATCAAAAAATATTTGATATTTTATACATGGAAGATCCAAAGTAAAAACAGAGTATAAAATGGAGACTTTACTAGAAAAGTAGTCCTATAAATAAAACTCTTAACAAAAATCTAAAAAATCATAAAACATTATTTCTAGGTGTATAATGAGTATTACAAAAACCTCTATGGCTGTTGTTCTAGTAATAATATTGACGATGTCCTTTTCTTATTACAATGTTTTGGCTGAGTCAGGTATGTTGTTTTTTTCTTAAGATGTTAATCTTTTTTGTTATTTTTCAATTATTTGTGATCAGTTTAAGAACAATAATTCAAACAAATTTTCTTCTTAAAATATAAAATTAATCATTGAAATTACATGTATGTGTGTATATATACATGTATGTTTTTAAGAACTCTGAAGAGAATAAAATTGTTACTTGAACATGTATATATAGATTTGTAATCTAATATGGAGTTGTATATATGTGCAGTGATCGAGCCAACAAAACTTGGTCCTTGCTTTGTACTATGTGGAGGTATATATGATGGTCATGCATGCCACCATGATTGTGAATCGAAGAACTACCGTGATGGACAATGTGTTGGAAATCCTCCACGTTGTTGTTGCATCATAAAATAATAATCGATTATTTTCATAAGTAATTTAAAGAATGAACTTTCTTAATTGTTGCTTTTCAGTTTCTTAATAATGAAATAAAACATATAATTTATCATGAATTTTGGTATTGCATTATGAATATTGGAAGAGTTTGACATATTTTTTTTATGAATATTGGATACCTCATATCATTTTGGGTCGCAGACAAGCACGTGTTGCCCAAAGACAGTTTTTTAAGAGTATATATAGAATAGAGTTTTGGGATGAGAGGATCAAACAACAATAGCTCTCTAAATCTTTTTTGTTTCAGATTCCGTTGAAACAGCAATTCCATCAGTCTTTCATAATTCTTATCAAAAAGGTTCTTTCATTTCTATTGTGATATCTTCCTGAAACTATGCGGATTTATATAGTCAGCCTTTCAAATTACTATACAGGCCTAAAAAACACAAAATTTGCTATAAAGACATGTCCTGGATTCTTGTTTACTTCGAGGCCACTGATTGAAAAGAGAAAAATATTCAGCGTACTTGCACAATAGTGAGTCTGTGGACTGTCAATCCATCCAAATATCCAATATCATTTGAGAACTATTACCTTTCGAATGATCATATTATCTCTCTTACACATTAATAAAATCACAAACTGGTACATTTCACACAATAACATAAATAATGGTCATTTGACAAAGTTTTAGTTCAATCAATTGAAAGTGCATTTTTCTCTCATCCGAGCGGAAACACTCATTTCACAATAACTTGTGCAACGATTCATCTCGCTAAATTTGAATGCTATATAAGATACTATTAATTAAATATTCGTTATAACACAGTTTTTACACAAACCAACAAATAAAAATAAGAAAGTAATCTAAAAGATAATGAAAAAAGTAAAACTCAAATACATAAAAAACAAACTCAATCTTGGACGGAAGACTCCTGAATGCGTCGTATATCCAAATCCTGGTCCCCCATAAAAAATATGAGTTCCCCACTCGTCTGTGTGCAACGTCTTGGTGTTATAGTAGGTACCCTCTTCATGTGTATCCAACATTTGGATCCGCTGCAAAATGTTAGTGTCATCTAATACCTCTAGGTTTCGGAAATAGCTTGCGTATCCGAAACCTTCTTCAGAAAAACGACCGGAGCCCATCTGGGTCTTCGTGTGCCGTCCGAGACTGTGAGAGTCCACGATCTCGCCGCCCCAATCTATTCCCGTTGCGTGCTCAGCTAAACCAGTAAAGATCTCCCTAGGCCAGTATCCCACTGGTGAATTGTCAGGCCCTAAACACAACCACCAATTTCCACTTTTGCGATCCTAATTTTTGTTATTTTCTATTAGTTAAAGAACTGATAATATGGTACATGGACATGAATTGAAATAAATATATAAAAAAAGTAACGGGAAAACCAACCTTCCAGACGAGAACAGTGATCTCAAACTGGCTACCTCCGAAGCTAGATATTGGAGAAATAGCGCCTCCTAGGACAATCTCGCTGCTGGTTTGTATAAAACCAGGTTCTCGAAGGTTATAGCCTCCGGTTGTAAGGTATGCGTCACTCTGGAAAAATATCAATATTGTTGCAATAATTAATTTAACTATAGATGTCTTGGTTAAAAGTTAAAACATTTCAACTAAGTACGTAGTGCATTTTTCTTATTATCATATTATCTACCAAAAGATGTGTCTTGAGAGAAGCAAAACCCTTAATTAATTACTAAGTTACTAACCAATTATGTTGTTTTAAATTTACTTTATATATTGACTAAAATATTTTTAATTCTGTATTATGGCAATTACAAATCTCAAATTCAAGTATTGGTTGGTTTAAATCTTATTTTTCTATTTCAAACATAGTTGGAAAATTAATTGAAACGTTATTATAGTGAATGAGAGATTTTTATGAATTAAAGTCTGTATTATAAATGTTATACAAAAAAACAAAGAAACAAGACTAGATAAATGTATAGTCGATTGATCGATTCTATAGTAAATCCAGTCAATTCAAATATCTACATATTTCTTTTTTGTTTATAGTCTTGTTCGTCTTACGGAATAAAGTCTGTATTATATATATCTGTTATAGAAAGTGAAAAAAAGAAGAAGATTACTACCATATGTGTAGTGAACAATTCTTGGGTTCACTCCTAGGAGTGAACCCTTGTATTCACCTCCTTTAAATTTAGCCAATAAGAATGCGCCAAATAATATCACATTTAAATAAAAATAGTAAACTAAATTTAAATTAAACAAACTAATAAACAAATTTAAGCATATCATAACGTGTTTGCGTCTTCCGTCTTCTCACAATTCCGATCAAATAGAACGTGGATCCGATCTGTAACCCATTCGCTAGTTCTTGAGTATCGGAGGCTTCGCTCGAACATTTCCGATTTGAGACGCTTGATCCGAAATCGTAATAAGCTTGATGATATAGCACAAAGTAGATCGTAATTTCTTCGAGTCACCGTGAAGCTCACAGTTAAGAATCATCAAGCTAAGGTCACAGTGATTCCTTCCGCAGCTGCCTTAGTCATCAATGCGCTTAAGGAGCCAGAGAGAGATCGAAAGAAAGTGCAGAACATCAAATATAATAAGAACATTTTGTTTGATGATGTGATTGAGATTGCTAAGATAATACGTCCTAAATTTATTACTAAGGTATTGGGTGGAACTGTGAAGGAGATTTTGGGAACTTATGTCTCCGTTGGTTGATTGTTGATGGTAAAGACCCAAAGTATCTTCAGGAAGAAATAAACAATGGAAATAGGCCCTGTTCTTCTGCAAGTCGCAACGACAGCGACCGGTACTACGACGGAGACAAAAATGTAACGGTGAAGTTGATCCCTGTCGCTGAAAATGATCGCCGGTGCCGTCGTACGTTAGTTATGTGTTGTAGTCGCTGTTTTGATTGGCGACAATTAACTCAGCTTTCCAAGTCGCCGTAATCAACATCGAGCGACACCTTCTCCACATACTTGAATCTTAAGCAACAATAAGTTATAGTTTTTTCTCCCTCTTCCCTCTTCGCTGTGACTTGCAGCATAAAAGGCCATATTGATTTCGTAAATTTGGATTTAGTATAATACTATATTTTGGTATTGAAATTCAGATGATGATTAAAAAGGTGATGATGTTGAAACTCAGAAAGTTTAATCTCTGATCATCACATTGTTGTTGTAGAATTTTTCAAAGAAAGAGAAGAGAAGACGACGGAAGACGCAAACTACGTTATGATATGTTTAAATTTGTTTTTTAGTTTGTTTAATTTAAATTTAATTTATTATTTTTATTTAAATGTGATATTATTTGGCACATTTTTATTGGCTAAACTTTGAGGAGGTGAATACAAGGGTTCACTCCATTGTTCGATATATTTTTATTCCTTTTGTTTATTGTCTTGTTTTCTTGATCTGAAGTTATAGTAATATATAGTCCATTTAGGCTATTTAGCATATGGAGTAGTATTATTATCGATAAATTAAGTTTTTGAAATTTTAAATTAGTGCTAATAAATTATTGTAATAATAATTTTGAAAATGTGAAATAAGTACAATGAAATACAAATCAAACGTACCGTCCAAAACACGAATAATCTCGGCTTGTTGTCCTTGTATAATAACGGACATACCTAAATAATTAAATAATTTAAATTATTATTGAGTAGTCACATATATATAAAACTGAAATTAAATAATTAGGAAAGAAATAAATGAAACTAAATATACTATTCCCAAGTTATAAACGAACCTGCCATCCTACTTCGATCGTATTGAGATCTTTCTTGTCATAGTCTCCCGTTGTTATCCACATTTGAGAGATGCTCAACTCGGTTGCTCTGTTTTCAACTACGGGTTCCCACACGTTTATGATACATTTTGCTCCGTATACTTTCTGTAGCTCTTGCGTAGTTACTTCCGCATACTATCATTTAAAAAAAAAAAATTAGTAAGATTATAGTTTCTAAAACATACAATATATACTGACAATGTTTATGATGATTGTAAATTAAACAATTTTCTAATCAGTTTGAAAAAAAAGGAACATCGATCCTTCCTATCTTTTTACAAAAAAATATTTCACATTTTGTATCGTATGAAATTCATAAATATTTCGACATCTTTAAAATTGCAACTATCCTTTATTCTTTTTAAAACTTTTGTTGTAAACAATACAATAATCTAAACAGAGTAAATTTATAAATTTAATTAAGGCAGAGCCACAGAAGAAGAAAAAAAGCCAATGTCTTACGTACTATGTTTACAAAATCCTTTTACCAAAAAAAAATGTTTACAAAATCATAAGTGAATAATAAAAAAGTAGATTTATTTCCAAATTAATTACAAAATTTAATATGAATACTTTTCAGGCTCGGCCCACTAAAATAGAAAGAAGTTCCTAGGCCTTAGGGCCAGAAACATTGGTAAAAAGAGTTTTATATAAAATGTCCATTTTGAATTTTGCTTTTAAATGGAAATATGATCCGGAAAGTAAAACAATTGTTTAAGTAGCATTTTGAAAAAACTGTAGAGTAAGTTATAGTATTTTACAAAAAAAAAAAAATGAAAGTTTAAAAAATTTTGCTTACTAATTTAAGAAGTAAATAAATACTTACTATAATTTTAATTTTCATTGCTTTTCTCAAATTTGATCAATAAAATTTTTAATAGATAAACTGTTTACGTACCTCATGTTGGGGGTAAACACTACTATTATTCATAGTTTCTGGTTTTCCTCGACGATCCAACGCGGTAATGTTTTGTATCGGTATCATGCCGTCGGGACATTTGGCAATGCTGACATGTGCCTCTATGGTTCGCCATTTATTTTGTTTGTTCATTCCAATCGATCTAGGAATCTCTGATGGCGATTCCTATATTTTTATAAAAAAAAATATTAATTTCTTAAAAGAATTATTACAAAAAACTATAAAATAATTGATAAATAAAATTTAAAAATAAATAAACAAACCTGTATTATATGATATTTTAAAAGAGGATGGTCAAAAGCTGGCTGCTTCTGTTTGTCGATGCAAGTGACAATATCTCCATCTGAAGTCTGTTAAAATAAATTTTAAAAATATAAACTATACTGTATTAGTATAACTTCTCAATCAGAAAAGGAAAGAAATATATGTATATGTATGGATATATATATCGATTTGTTGTTCATCAGGTAGATCATTCAGTGATTTCCGTGTAAGAAATAACAGTAATATATAATTGCAATGTAGCTCAATAATTGAATTCACATTTATAACAAATTGAGAATATTTTCTAAATACAGTATTGTCTTTTTCACGGGACTTAAGTTTTACGCTTAAGAGTTAATAGCTATAATTAGTTGATTACATTCAAAACCAAGAAACGAACAAAGCTGTTCAACTACCTCACGCTCTTCTCTTTCCAAATTTTTAAAATAATATTCGTTGTATTAATTTGATGGTTTCTAATTCTAGCAACAATGCGGTCCTCTTACAGAAACAAAGGCTTTGCGTTGTTTAAACAAATAATTCTAGCAACAATTAATACCTCTTGCATTTCTCTATCAACATAGTTTTTTGTATATATATATTTTTTAAAAAATCTTAAACTAAATAAGAGATCACATGTATTTTCGAATGTTGCCTAACCCCTCGAAAGCTTGGCACGACCCTGATTGAGTTCAGTAATGTGTTTTTTTTTTTTTTCTGTTCAAGAGTTCAGTAATGTGTTCTGGTTCGTTTTAAAGTGTAAGTATTCAATAGAAACACTAAAAACTAAATATCAAAGAAAAAAAAAGAAAAAAAAACAAGTATTTCTGTTGAACTAGTACACAACCCTAAACCCTAAATTAACCATAAATTGATTAAGATTTACCTCAACGGTGATGTCATTATTGCTCACGACCTGAGCAAATGTGATTGCAAGGAGAAACACCCGGAGATACTACATAGGAAAAAACATCAAACCATAGAGAATTGTTAATGAACCAGCTAATAGATGCACCATAAATAAATCATTCGGTCCAAACACTTTATAATTAGGATGCATTTTATTATATAATGTTGTGTATCTGTATTTTTCTTGTTGAATTTCACAGCTGATAACGAATATTGAATATATGGTTGCCTTTTCTGAACAAAAAAATGAATATACCGTTGTTTTCTTTTCCAGATTTATAGGTTGTTTTACCTGTGAAGGGAAATCTAGTGTGATCACAGCAGGACGCTGCCGGTGAGGGAGATGTGGTGGCTGATGGGGACGGTGTGGCTGAGGTTTCGGAGGCGGAGGAGTGAAAAGGTTGAAGAGGTCCGAACAGAATAAGAATATAGGTAGACGCAGCCAGATCAATTGTGCTTTGTCCATGGCGGTCGGTTATTTTGATTTCCGATTTACAGAGGAGAGAGAGAGAGAGAGAGGGACGAAGGAAGTTGTAGAAAGCCCGATCGAAGAGAATATTTTAAGACTTATGGTCTAAAACTCTCTTTATTGAGCGAATTATTCCCACTTTCGTTAGGTAGGTTCAACCCTTTTAGGGCAAAAAGTGGTGTGGTAGATGCTTCAGTATGAATGAGTAAATTATCTCTTTAATAGAACAGAAAAAATAATGTTAATTGTAAGAAACATAATTTTTTTTAAAAGGCATGTATAAAATCTACTGCATCAACTATTGGTCTGCATCAAAATTTCTCCTTCTCTAGCTATCTTTTGATTTTTCTAGAATTTCGTTTCGTAACTTTTTGGATTTCTTTTTCTTGGGTTTTTGGCAGTTCGATCGGTGAGAGAAGGGAGTGTTTAATTGTGGTCTAAAACTCCCTTTCTCGAGCAAAATGATCATACGAACAAAGGTGTTTATTAGTGCTCAACTAGTTTCACGCTCTTTCTCTCTCTCCAGTTTTGAAAAAAATATTCTTTGTTTGAACATGGTGGTTTCAACCTTTTTAGGGCAAAATATGTGTGGGATATAGAGGTTTTGAGTGTTCGCTTTAACGAGAGAATAAGAATCATTTTGAAAATTACTTAGGCTTCAAAAAGCCAATGAAAAGCATTAGTTTTTTCGAACTGGACCGAGATTTGGAGGTTCAGTTAACCGGTCATATTAACAGGAGTGAACACTGACCGATAACTTTTTTAAATAAGTATCTGTTCGGTTTTTGATTTCATGCTTACTTTTTTCTTCNTCCCTTTTTTTTTTTTTTTTTTTTTTTTTTTTTTTTTTTTTTGGGAAAAGATTTTGTAGATTTAAAGTTACAGTAGAGAGGATTATTAATTTATTGTGTTTAATTAAAAATTTATATAGTAATATGTTATTTTCTGAGTTGATTAAATAATTAAGAGACCTGATGAAAATGATAAACTGAACATGTTCACTTTAACGATCAACTACTCAAGTATAATTTTTTAAAAAACTAAGCTTAAAAACTTGAAAATTAACTTGAAATTATGAAAGTATAACCTGCATGGTGATGGAATGGGCCAACGTAACAAACCCAAGAAGCAGGAAGATGAGATCCAAAGAAAGATCGTCAGGATCTCTCGGCGAAGCTCCATCTAAAGCACTTAAACGCGAAGAAAAAAAAAATCGTGGATGGGAGAAGAAAAGAGGCGAAGTTTATCGTAAGAACACATGTAAAAAACAAACATCGTTAGGAGAACAAATTTAAAATAGATAAACTCTCTCTCTCCCCGTCTATTTTCAACTACACGATTATTCCTTTTAGGGCAAAATAATTGTGGGTATAGATTCAAGTTTTTGTTCTTATGAACGTCATTTACAAAAGAAAAGAATAGAATTTGAATTTACTGTGAAAATCAACGAATCATTTTTCTTGGTTTTCATTATAATTCCAGTTTTTTATTTTTTCCTGAGTTGACAAAATAAGAAACTCATGCTAAGAAGATATGCAACAGTGGCGAATTATTATTTATATTAGGTTATGAGTCCCTACGAGTTGTAGAAAATCTCATTTTTAACAAAATATTATATGGCCAAAAAGATTTTATTATGTTTATATATTAAATTATTATGATAAGTAATTATGTGTATAAAGCAAATTTTAATATGCATTATTTTTTAATATACAATATATTAAAATTGTTAAAATTTTTGAAAAAATAAAAAAACTGAAAAAATTAAACAAAATATAAGAAAAAAGTGAGCAAAACATAAGCAAAAATTTTTTTTAAAAAAATATAAAATTAATTATTTGTTGGTTGAGAGGAAAGAAAAACAATTTTACTACTGTACATTGGTAAAAAGTCTTGAGAAGCCACTCTAATATTGAGAGTATAAGGACAGATTCATAACGCTCTATCGGTATTGCTTGATTTCTAGCTTCACGATCTGCTTTATTCCTTCTTTTTTAGTTATAGACAAATATCTATCTCTCGGAATAAATCATAGTTTTGGTTACCCTTTATTCTTTAGTTTATCTGTGTTTTGACCTAAATCATAGTGAAAATGTGGAGCTGATGAGATGATTTCCCACTAGTTTCTGTCTTGATTCAGGGAGCTCCGAGACTTGTTTTTTCTTACATGTACATTTGACACATTTTCTTATGCAGATATTTCAAATTTTTTTTTTTTTTTTTTTTTCAGGTATTTCAATTTATTTGTACCATAAGGCAAAGAATTGTGTTTTGCACCTGGAAGAGCTCACGGTTTTTAATCTTTGAACAAAAAGAGTTTCATGTTTACAGCAGCTTATGAAGATTACACTCTTCGTTTTATGCTCTTATTGAGGCTCAATTCTGACCAATTTTGAGTATACTTGTTATTCTTGGGATTTTATTTGAAATCCTAATACGAAACAACAATTGACCAATCATCTGTAAGAGAGAATGTTCTATGTGAAACAAAGTCTGTATAGACACAAACTAGATGACAAAATAAAGGGTGAAACTCAAATAAAGGATAATTAACGAACTTATTGTTAGAGAAGCAACTCTCGAATGCTTAGGGATAAACCCCGGTCCGCCGTAAAAGAAGTGAATCCCCCAGTCTTCTCTAAACAGGTTCTTGATTTTGTAGAATTTAGGATTGTCTGCTTCTACTTTCAAATCTTGAACCGGTTGGAGAGAGTTGTTGCTATCGACAACCTTTAGGTTGCGGAAGTAACTGGCTCTGCCGAAGCCTTCGTCAGGAAAGTGCCCCGAGCCCATCTGCGTCGTCGTATGTCGATCGAAACTACGTATGGTTAGGATCTCTCCGCCCCATTCCACTTCCATTGCGTGGTCAGCCAAACTCGTAAAAATCTCAGAAGGCCAATATCCGACCAATGAATTGTTTGGCCCCAAACTTAGCCACCAATTTCTATGTTTTTGACCCTGTATAATTTATTTATCTATTTATTAAATAGAATAAATAACTTGAAATAAAATAAAAGAATTCATTAAAATATTAATGAACCAACCTTCCATACAGAAATGGTAATCTCAAATTGGGTGTCATTGAAGGTAGAAACCCATGCTAAGAAGATATGCAACATTGGTGAATTATTATTTACACTAGGTTACGAGCCCCTGCAATGTTGGTGGAAAACTCATTTTTAACAAAATATTATATTGCAAAACATTTTTTTATTGTGTTTATATATAAAATTATTATGATAAGTAACTACAAGCAAATTTCAATATGCATTATTTTTTAATATGCAATACATTAAAATTGTTATAAATTTCGAAAAAATAAAAAAACTGACAAAAATTAAACAAAATAGAATCAAAAAGTAAGGAAAACATAAGCAAATTTTTTTTAAAAAAAGTCAATTATTTGTTGGTTGAGAGGGAAGAAGAATAATTTTACTACTGTAATATCTCCGCTGAAGAGATATTTATATGACAACTAGTTGAAAACTCAATATCAGGAAATTGAAGGTTCTTTTATTGGTCCACATTAAGACACAACTACTAAAATAAAATAAAAAACAACAGTAAAACAGGGTTAAAAAGTCTGGAGAAGCCATTGGGAGTATTTGGACAGATTTCATAACGTTCTATCTGTATTGCTTGATTTCTAGCTTCATGATCTGGTTTATTCCCATTTTTTTAGTTATAGACAAATATCTCTTGTTCTCTCCCGGAATAAATCATACTTTTGGTTACCCTTTATTCTTTAGTTTATCTGTGTTTTTGACCCTCTCTTTATAACACTATCTTTTTTACTTTATTTTTTTTATTTTGCAAATATCATTTTTTTAAAAGGAATACTAGGATTTAAGATTTTTGCCAGATCTTAAGATTTTTGCTTTTCTGAAATTCCACTCTCACGCACATTCAATTTCTTAGTAAGATTTCTCTGTTTTTTGGGTTACTAATTCACAGTTTTTTACATCTCATTAGCACCACCTATGTTATGTCTGCGGAAAATATTGCAAACTGAATCGTACCAACTTGCAAGTATTTCAAAAACTTCATCCTGTAAGTATTTCAAAAAAATTTATGTTTCCAAATCACAGATCCCAGTGTGTGTCTATGGTCCTTCTTTTGATGTTGTTTCTAAGACAAAAATCAGAAAGAAAGAAAAAAAATGGTGTTCAGCCGAAAGGCATTAGTTAAGAAAACAAAACAAATTCAACATGATTACATATATTGGCAACTCTCAGTAATGGTTTGGCAACTCTCAGTAATACTCAATAACATTAATTGTAAAATTCTTGCAATATTTTCGACATTAACTTTTGCAATAAAAACTCTTGCATTAAATTTGATATATTCAACGTTCACTTTTGCAAGAAAATCTTGCATTAAATTTGAAATATTCAATTATAGTAGAAGTAATGCAAGATTTTGACTGCAGAAGTTAATATTGGAAAGTAAATCATAATTATCAATATGGAAGATTCACTTAAAGAAATTTAAAATAAATGATTAGGTTGAAAATTTAGACTTGTCTTCATATATATACAACATTTTTATAAAGCTTTAGAAAATTATAGACATCTCATTTTTATAGCAAAACTGATATACAAAAAAATGAAATTGATGGCTATCACAAAAAACTCTGTTACTTTTTTTCTTGTAGTAACAATGGCAATTTTGTTGTCCAACTCCAACGTATTGGGTACATCTGGTATGTATGTTGATATTGATAATCATCTTTGATCATTAGCAATTGGTGAACATTTCTTTGAGAAAAAAAATTAAACTTGGTAAAAGTCATATATCTATGTATATATGTATATTAATCTATGTTATATATGTGCAGTGGTTAATTCAGAAGCGCATTGCATCGCAGATTGTGTGTTTCCAAGGTATGGACTTGTTCAATGCGTCCATGACTGTCTCAACTATAATTACAATGATGGAGAGTGTCGGAATAACAGATGTTGTTGCAAATACTGATAGAAATAATTTTAACAATTGGCAAGTCGAATTATGTCTATTAGTATAAGATTTGAAATAAAACTCTCTTTTTTTTTTTAACTCATTTTATTATACTATCCGTTTTTTTGTCAATCAGACTTAAAAAAAAGGGATCTAATTCTTGATCAGGTTCTTAAATCCTGAGAAGAAGAACCTATATTGGTAAGGCCCAATTCTTACCAATTTAGAACATCTATAGTTTTTCTTGGAGTTTTTTTCAATCCTGAGACGACACATCAACGCCAAGGTAATTAAACAACATTGTTTTAACATATACCAATTGCTACAAGTACCCGTCATCTGTAAGAAAGAATTTTTAAGTGAAACAAAGTCTAAAAATTGATCAGAAATTCACTGCCTTTTCTCATCTCTAATTCCAACCATAGCCCGTCCCGGCCAATTGAATCGAACAGTTAGTAGTTGAAAAGATTAACAAGATGTTGTATAAGAAAATGACATAAAAGATTGAGTGTTTTGTAGGTCAACACGGTACTCAATGAGATTGAATTTCATGATTAAAACCAAAATCTATACAAGAACTTAATTTGTCTAAATTACTCATCATAAACAGAGATCTTTTACAAGTACTAAGAGTTTTTTGAAAAATATGAATATGGACAAAAACTAAATGATAAAATGAAGGCTCAAACTGAAATAAAATAAAAACAAACTCAGTGCCTGAGAAGCAACTCCCGAACCTGGTCCTCCATAAAAGAAATGAAATCCCCAATCTTCTCTAGTCATCTTCTTGATTTTGTAGGATCTAGGGTGATCTTCTATTTCTTTAAAATCTTGAACCGGTTGGAGACTGTTATTGTTGTCGACGATCTCTAGGTTGCGGAAGTAACTGGCGTTGCCAAAGCCTTCGTCAGGGAAGCGCCCCGAGCCCATCTGCGTCGTCGTATGTCGATCGGAACTACCCAAGTTTATGATCTCTCCGCCCCATTGCACCTCACGTGCGTGACTACCTAAACTCATAAAGATCTCACCCGGCCAATATCCAACCAATGTATTGTTTTCTCCCAAGCTCAACCACCAATTTCCATATTTTTGTTCCTATTTCATTTATGTATTTATTAAATATAATATGTAACTGTTTAGATAAAATAGAATAAAATTTAAAATATTAACAAACCTAACCTTCCATACAGAAATGGTGATTTCGAATTGCTTGCCTCCAAAGGTAGAAACCGGAGTAATGGCACCTCCGAGAACAATTTGGTTATTGGTTTGTACAAAACCAGAACATTGAAGGTTGTAACATCCGGTTGTATTGTAACCGTCGATCTGAAAAATATTTATATATTATAATTACTATTCTAATTGACTAATTTTTTTTTTTTTTTAAATAAGAGTAGATTTTGAGGAAAATAAGTAGGGACTGGATTTTATGTTCAGTTACAGTGTATCTATCTTTATACAAGTTTTATTATAGTATATATTACACCTTTTTATAGTAGGTACGTATAGTATTACTCCTTTGTTATTATTAGTAGATTATTGTGTTAATTTATGCTAATAAGATGAGATAAATTGATAATCAATTTTTTAAAAGATCAGACGTACCGTCCAATATATGAACAGTCTTGGTTTATGGTCCTGATACAACTCCGGTAAAACCTATAAAAACAGATTTTTAAAATAGGTTAGTTGTTATTAGTCATTTATAATGTTTGCATCAAAACGGTAGAAAAGTAAGAGAAAACGGTCTATTTCTCCCTCGGAAGTTTCATATAACAACAGATCCCCACAGAGTTTCAACCTCGATCTAAATCCCCACCAAAGAAAAGTTTCAGACTTATTTCCCCCTCGTTTGAAAGTTCGAAACCCGATTCCCCATATCGCTTGGTTAACTCGGTTTAAACGCGGTTTACTGTTACCCAAACAACATTTAAACCTTAACAACGAAATTAAACCCGCTTAAACCGTAATTCAACCCGATTATAAACCCTATAACCCGATTACTATCCCAACACATTAAAAAAATCGGGTTATAGGGTTTATAATCGGGTTGAATTACGGTTTAAGCGGGTTTAATTTCGTTGTTAAGGTTTAAATGTTGTTTGGGTAACAGTAAACCGCGTTTAAACCGAGTTAACCAAGCGATATGGGGAATCGGGTTTCGAACTTTCAAACGAGGGGGAAATGAGTCTGAAACTTTGCTTTGGTGGGGATTTAGATCGAGGTTGAAACTCTGTGGGGATCTGTTGTTATATGAAACTTCCGAGGGGGAAATAGACCGTTTTCCCGAAAAGTAATAACAATAGAAGTTTAAAACGAACCTGCAGACCGGCTTCAATGGTACTGAGATCATCTGTGTCGTAATTACCCGAAGAAATCCATAATTGTGAAATGCTCATCTCGTCTTCTCTTTCGACATTAGGAGCCCACACGTTTATCGTTGCCTTTGCTCCGTACAGCATTTGTGATGTTCTCGTAATTCCGACCGCATACTATTAATTTCAATTTACAGTTAACAATAATTTAGTAAAAAGAGACAGCAAATATGTTGTTTACGGTGTATGTAACATAAATATGCTTCTAATCCCTCTGAAAAGTAAAAACTCTTTTTTATTATTCTTTTAAAAACTATATTACTTCTCGTAAAATATGAAACTATTAGATTTGGTATACAATTTTGAAGAAATTGCAGATGTAACATATTACAGATATAACATAATGGTATACGGAAAACGATTCATTAATTAGAATTATAATAATGGAACTATTAGCTATTAGTAATTGGTATATATCTGACCGTATTGAAAAAAACTTATTAGCTTCGAACATTGAATCAAAAAGATAAGTTAATACCTCACGTGGGGCATTAGTGTTGTCGTCGTTGGTGGAATAATCTCGCCGGACTGGTATAGTCCCTTCCGGACAATTGGCAATGCTTGGATGCGCTTGTTGTGTGTGCCATTTGCTTTTCGTTTCCGTCTTTATCATTTTTGGAATTGATGGTGATTCCTGTTTTGTTTTCCAGATTAAAATGACATTGTTAACGTTGAAATTTAAAAAGATAAAATGGCTATTAGTATAAAACATAAAACAGATAAATAATAAAAATAAAACGAACCTGTATTTTGTGATGTTTTAGAAGAGGATGGTCAAATGCTATCTGATTTCTTTTATCGACGCAATCCACAGTATCTCCATCTAGAGTCTGTTATAAAATAAGTTTTAAAAAGAGAAAACATAATTAGTATAATATTTTCAAACGAAGATTCAGGAAAAAAACATAACATTACGGTGATTTCCATATGAAAAAACAAAAACAGTAAAATGTTTCATGTAGCTATTTTCGTTTCTTAGCTATTGCAATTTTTTCTGGTTGAAAAATACAACAATGACGGTAAAAATAGTGTAGCTTAATAGTTGAATTCATATTTATAACAAATTGATATTTTAATTATAAGTTATAAATCAAAACAGATAATTATCAACTGTTGGGATGAAATAAAAAGTTTTGGCTTTAAAGTGTAAGGATTCAATAGAAACACTAAAACTAAATATCAAAAATACAATAAATATAAAAGGTATTTCTGTTGAACTCGTAAGAAACCGTAAACCCCAATACAGTATTTTTACCTCAACGGTGATGTCATTATTGCTCATGACCTGAGCAAATGTGATTACAAGGAGAAACAGCCGGAGATACTACATAGGAAAAAAACATCAAACCATAGTATTGTTAATGAACCAGCTAAATAGATGCACCATAAATAAATCATTCGATCCAAACACTTTATAATTAGGATGCGTTTTGTTATATATTGTTGTATATATCTATTTTCTTGTTGAATTTCACAGATAACAAATATTGAATATATGGTTTCCCTTTTCTGAACAAAAAAAATGAATATACCGTTGTTTTCTTTTCCAGATTTATAGGTTGTTTTACCTGTGAAGGGAAATCTAGTGTGATCACAGCAGGACGCTGCCGGTGAGGGAGATGTGGTGGCTGATGGGGACGGTGTGGCTGAGGTTTCGGAGGCGGAGGAGTGAAAAGGTTGAAGAGGTCCGAACAGAATAAGAATATAGGTAGACGCAGCAAGATCAATTGTGCTTTGTCCATGGCGGTTATTTTGATCTCCGATTTACAGAGGAGAGAGAGAGAGAGACGAAGGAAGTTGTAGTGGATTTTTTTTTCTTGGCTATTCTGCAATTCGATCGGTGAGAGAACAGAGTGTTTTTGTGGTTAATACTCTCTTTCTCGAGCGAATTATTCCCACTTTCGTTAGGTAGTTTCAACCCTTTTAGGGCAAAAAGTGGTGTGGTAGATGTTTCAGTATAAATGAGTAATAATCTCTTTAATAGAAAAGAAAATATAATGTTACTTGTAATAACATAGTTTAAACAAAAAAAAAAGGTATCTATAAATCTACTGCACCAACTGGTCATTATGTATGATCTATGACACTCTCTCCTTCTCCTCCGTTAATTTCATTCACGTATCGCTGTCTCTTTTTACAGTCCTTTTAGGGCAAAATTGTTGTGTATAGGTTTTAACGGAGACGATTGTCAATAATTTAATATGATAAATTTGTAATGTTTAGTTATAAAAGAAGCGAAAATAATTAATTAAAATCTACTGTGAAAATCAATAGATTTTATTACAGTTCCCTGTTTATGAGTTTGTATTTTTTTCTGAGTTGACGAGATAAGAAATACATGCGAAGAAGACATGCAACAGTGGGGGATCACTTTAAGGTCAAAATAAGAAAGGTTTTCGAAGACCATGATATTCCAAATTATTATGTTTATACACATGCTATAAATAGAAACATACATTATTTAAAATTTTTAAAAAGTTTGGTCATATTCGAAAATAGAAACGTACTCTCTCTCTCTCCAATTATATTCGGGTCATTAATTTGAGCTTTTTGATTCTATGCGAACCGTGTTTTTTTTCCTTTTCAAAAAATAAACTACTGTAGTATTTACTTCTGTTCCTTAATTAAGTGTCATCTGTCGTCGTCTAAAAAATTATAATTACGTAAACTTGGTCCATTAAAAATACTTAGTAAACTAGATTTCCACATATTTCAAGACTACGAATTCTTTAACAGAAACTAAATTCAATATCTTTTTTTTTTTTTGTGCAACCATTCGATTTCATTAATTAAAGGGGTAAACCGGAGATAACCGGGTACAATTGGGAGTAAAGCGATAAGGCTTCCTTTGCAAGTACATCAGCTATGCGATTATCGTTTCGAGATACATAGGAGAAATTGATATCGAGAAAACAAGAAGATAAACAGAGGATGTCTAACACTTGTCCATCATGGACTAACTTGCCCACATAAAATCACAAACGTCATAAGGTACATGAGATGAACTTAAGTTCTTTTCTTTAATTCTTAAGCTAATTATAAACTTGGTCCATGATATAGTGAAATATACTAAATACTTATATGAAAACTACAAATAAACTGTCTGACAAAAAAAACTGAAGAATTAAACATGGTTCACTGTATAAAGCTAAGTTTGTCCAACACAACGAGAAGACTCTTGTATGCAAAAAGTATATAAATAACTAAAAACAGAAATCTTGGGAAATGTAGAAACAAACAAAAAAAAGGTGAAAATATTAGGTCCACAATATTGAACAGACTAAAAAGTGAAAGAAACAAAGATATGTTTTCTTCTTCAGATGCACCTAATGCAAATATCATTTTGCACAAATACATAAAACAACAAAATTTTATTTTAATTTTTAATTAAACACCATAAAGAAGAAGATCACATGTCTAATGAAAGAGAATATGAAAGTATCAAGTAAAAAACGGTTGGATCATCTTCGTAAATAATATACACGTGGCGTTGACTATGGCCTATAAAAAATTTGTATATCAGTACTTTCCTTCTTTTTCTGAACCAATTCTATATGATTTGTCATTTGTGCTTACGTAACAAAGTCTGAAAAGATAAAAAATATAAGATTCGCTCAATCGTCACGTAGTTAGTTACTAGTATAAGTTAAATAATTATAGTCATCTGAGCTGGTTTGACTTTGGATTTTAACCACGGACGACGCAGAAAAAAGAAGACAAGCTAATGATTAGCTGGTTTTATCACATTTGACAACAAGTCTCTTGTGAGTACAACTCAACACGCGTCAGAAGTGACGCGTCGTTAAATATTCGGACACCAAAACCCCTGCGTGTGTGTGTATTATATAATGGCATGGCCCATTGGGTCTGCTCTGCTAATTAAGTGAGAGTTTGTTTTTCTTCTTAACTATCTGCCCCTAGTATTCTTACTTTATTACATAGTCATGCCACTCTCCTTTTTTTTTTTTTTTGTTCTTTAGCCGTCTGCTTTTTGTTTGCTGCCCCATGTAAAAGCAAATTGAATTCCATCATATTCAACTAATTCAAGGTTGTGGATTTTTTCAATAGACTTGTAAAAAACTTTAACATCAAATGTTGGTCCATCATAAACTATATCGTGCACATAAAATTACAAATTTTATTTGGTCTATTGTTCTATGTTATGAATAAAATTTAAAATCAACTAATAATATTATTTTCCTTAAAAAATACCGTCAATTAGTTTTTAGTAGTTTAGAAAATCCAAAAAATAATATTTTATTAACCATAGATACATTTTAAAGAGTAAAAACTAACTAGCTAACACAAAATTTCGATTAAATAGTTGTATTTTATCAAAATTTGATAATGAAAAACAAAATGATAAATAATATATTAAAATATTAAAGATAATGGAATATAGATGATAGTATAATTTAGCAGTAAATTTAAAATAGAAAAGGATTTACAAAAATGTAAAAATATTTACAAAGTGAACCAAAAATATTTAATAGCTAAAAATAGTAAAGACTTTTAAGAATAAAAATCTATACTATTATATTTAACACTATTTCTGTCAGATTAGTAATTAAGTACGTCACAAATTAAAAAAAAAAAAAAAAAAGATAAAGAAGACATGAATGAATGGCAATAAAGATCGAATATAGATATAATCATATACTACTAATAATGATGATCTGATCAATAATGTGCTAATTAATTTATACAACACTTGACTTGATAAATAAATAATTGCTATATATTTTTTCACTTTTTTTTTTTTTACTAAAATGGGTTTTTGGATGAGAGTGAGAAAAAGCAGCTCACCAAACGCGACGCTTTAACCCCTTTCTCTTTTTTTTTGTGCTAATAACCCCTTTCTCTTGTCTCTCCATCTCCACATATATATAAATCCTCTCTC
>OVBW01000154.1:0-13825 GCA_900406355.1 Erysimum pusillum | reverse complement strand
TTTTTTTTTTGGTGATGACCAAATATTAAGATCTATACTCAAAATCGTCTTCCCGCAGCATTTTAAAATTAAATCAAAATTCAGTGATATATCGTACGTTACTTGTTTAATAGTGAAAAGACAAATGGGATCTTTTAATTGGTAAAAAGAAGAAAGAAGTAATAAAAAATAAATAAAAGTTAGATAGGGTTTGTGGCGAGTCTGGTGACGATTGATTACTACTTAAGTTGGCATTTTCTCATGATTTTCGAGTCACTCTTGGTTATTAATAATTATATTTGTTAACAAACGTGTGGTAATGCTCAGGGCCAAGTTGACCAGTTAACACCCAATCATTTACAGCACCTTTGAAAAGAAATATTCGCCTTTTCTTTTTTGTTTCTTGTAACATAATAACATTATCAACAAATTATTGTGGAATTTTGCTGACCAGCATATGCTGTTGTGTCTCCTCCATTTTTGGCTTTTCACTTATTCTCAGTGACATAATTAAATTCGTGAAAATGAAGGATTATCTACTTTACATATATTGAACCCACTTATCTAGAAAAATGGAGTTGGTTAGTGGGTGTTGATCGTGAAGTTACAAATTCAATCAAACTTATTATCCATTATTTTTCTCGGACGACATCCAATTACAACCAGATTCCCTTTATCTTTTCTTAAGTACGTATAATTCATGACTAGCCTATACATATATAAAATATGATGGATTGTGTATGGTGAGTAACACACATTTTGACGTAAGATCGATGGAGCTAGGTGTTGAAATATTAATCATTTTGGATCTGAAGGAGGAGGAAGTTGTTGCTGCATTTGCTGATATAATGCAGCCATCCTGCTATATGCTTCCATCGTCGTTGGCTGTAATTCGATATATAAATATGGTAATGTTAGATAAGATTTGACAAAAAAGAAGCATTGATCATTAGATACAGGTGGTATATATAGAAGAAAAAGAGTCAACCTGCGACGAGCATGCAAGAAAGGCGGCCATAGGATCGGGAATGAGAGGAGGCTGAAATCGAGGGTCGTTGGAAGAAGCTGCTTCCCACGATGGCGAGGTCATGGGCACAAATGGGTTTGGCATCATATTGGCATGGATATTAGGAGCGGTTGCAGCAGCAGCAGCAGCTCGGTTCATAGAATTAAGGTCGAGAAGACCGAGACCGGGAATCCCCATGCCAATCCCTAAACCCATGGGATTGGACATGAGAGACATTTGTAGTTGTTGTTGTTGCTGCATGGCCATGGGAAGCATCATGGACGGCATGTTCATTCTGCTCATCATGCTCACTTGTGCTTGAAGTTGCTTCAAGTACTCTATCACTTCATCCAACATGGAGGCTTTATCCGTCTTATTCCAAAATTATAACGAAATCAAACCACTATTTTAATACTAGTAAAATTAACCAAACCAATGCTACGGATATAGTCAAGCATGTGTGTACATTATGTACATGTAATATAGATGGTGTTGATTTTTGAGTCGACAGCCAGAAGGCATATAATTAATTAATTATTAAAGGGGTATGAATGGACCGACCGGACCAAGTAATAAGGAGATGTAAAAACAAGTTTTTAAGGGGACAAGCAATTATTAATAAGAGATTGAGCATAAGTGTGTGGAGTAGAATCATCGTATGAGGTCCATTTCTTTAGATGCATTCACTTCGCTTTGGTCCACCACGTTTTTCTCATATTATCCCCTCTATTTTCATGTATACCTACTATTACTAATCAACTACTGTAGCATCTTTTTTACTATACGTATGCAGACTCATATTGACTTTTATTATAATTAGCCACAGTATATTGCATGTACAAAGAGGTACGTACCTTGCTGGAATTGGGAACCAGTTTCTGCAAAGTCTTCATCCTTTGATTGATCTTATCTCTCCTCTTCTGTAATAATATCAATCAAGGGGTCACGCATGTGTAATGAATATATAGAAAACAGTAGATGAATAACAAAACTTAATTTTTAAAAAGAGTAGAAAGGTTGAGTGAAGAATATATACACGTTCGGATTGGTTATGAATAGCAGCAGCTCTGCTTCTCTTGGTTGAAACTGATGATTTGCCTCCGCCTTTCTTCTCTTCTTCGTCCTCCATCTATCATTTTAATTTTTTTTTTTTTTTTTTTTTTTTAAGTTTTTTNGTTATTTACAAAAAAAAAAGTGATACCCATAAATAATTAGCTAGGAGTTAATAATGAAATGCCTGTGGGCGGCTGTGGCAGACGGAGTCATGGTCGTCGATGGTGTTATCTTGCGAGCCCATGGATGTTGAGGTGAAACCAACGTCGTAAGTGTCCATTGTCAGGCGCTGGCTCCCGCTCCCGCTCCACTCCGGGGCTAATCTGGCTCGTTTTTCGCCGGCCATGGTACGACCATCGCTACACGACCCCACTCGGGTGGAGCCAACGCCACCGGGCATGCTCTGCTGCTCCTGGAGGTTAGAGCAAGGCACAAGCGCGTCCATGGCCATGGTGGCCCTGGAAGAGCGGTGGTGGAACCATGGAACGAGCTTATCGGTGGGCTTAGGGTTAGGGAGTCGAGTAGCTTGGTCCACTATCGACTCCAACGTTCCACCGGTGCCTGTGGAGTACTTCGTAGACGAAGCCGTCACTCGCGGTGGACCTAAGCCGTGCAAGCCCAGTTGCCCGTTCTCCCACGTCAGCTCGGCTACCTCGTAGTCTAACCTGCAAACAAACCAGAAAGTTATTGCGGCCAATTATATATCAAGTTGATAAATAAAAGGTACATACATAGGGATGTCTGCGGCTGTGGTGGAGCGGACGGTGGTGGTGGCTGCTGCGGCTGCCGGAGTATCATCTATGTGACAGTTTGGAACACACTGGCTCATCCTAAAGCTCTATATTGGAATTTAAAAGATTTTGTGTTATTGAGATCTGCTTCTCTTTCTTAAAAAGAACTTTTATGTGAACTTTTGTAGTAATCACGTAATGGACAAGTGGGGACATCATACTTGAATCGTTAACCATATATATTTAATCATTATAGGTCCCTTCTTTTATTGGCCTGCTTAATACTACCTGTTAAAATGTTTTGTTGACAGCTTAAATGTGAGATTTAATTATATAACTCACATATATAGCTTGCTGTCATAGTTAACTACGTTTAGTAGGATTCGCTAAAATATAATTATAGTGTCACTATGTTACGTATGTTTTTTTTTTTGTCAAGGATGTTACGTATGTTCTTTTGCTAGAATCAAAGGGATTCTTTTTTTTTTTTGGTCAAACAATCAAAGGGATTCTATAATGCAAGGAGAGTGAAGGATAAAGCGATGAATATTTTAAAGACATAAAAAACGACATTTTAAGCAAGGATGAAATTACTATGTGCATGCATGAAGGCCCATTAAGAAAGAGCCCATACTATGATTTATTAGAGAAAAAGCAACACAGGCAAGGCAAGTGTTGGCATCTGTTCATGAATTGTTGTGGTTGATAAACCCGAGTAGTTTGCATTTGGTTAACGAAAGTTGATGTTGAGACTTGAGAGAAGAGTTAACGTGCCGATTCTCACACTATATATTTTTTATTTAAAGTGAAATGCATAAGTACAACTGTAAACTTAGTCACAAATCTCTGATTTAGAGGCTCCTCATGAGAAAGCCCTCGAAGGTGATTCCCGGTCCGAAAGCTAAGCCCAGACCCCACTCTTCTCCCCCTGTGCCTTTCTTCTCAAGCTCATCTCTTACTTTGTCCATTATGTAGAAGATGGTGTTGCTGCTTACGTTCCCATAATCCATCAACGCCTGTCTGCTGCATTCCAGCTTTTCCGGCTTCAGCTTCAGCTTCGTCTCCAGCCCACTCAAGATGGCAGGTCCACCCGGATGAACTGCCCAGAAGAGGTCATTCAACTCCAACGAACCAGAGCCTGAGCCAGCCTTTGCCACCAGCTTCTTGCAGAACTCCTCTACGTTGTCTTCGATCTTTTGAGGGAGGTCTCTTCCTAGCTTGAAGCTTATACCCTCTTCTGACAGCCGCCCGTCGATCACCCCCTGCGTTCCAGGCAGGAACTGCTGCAGAGCACAGTGAAGCTCCATGAAGGGAGATTCCGTCTCTGTAGGGTCTGCTCCGATGATCAGGGCAGCTGCCCCGTCTCCAAAGAGTGCAGCCCCGACTAAGTCGTAAGGGCGAGCTTTGTTGGGCGGGCGGAACCCCAGAACCGTAGTCTCAGAGGTGGTGAGCAGCACCCGGCTCCCTGGGTTGTTCTCAGCAATGTCTTTGGCCACGCGCAGCCCGCTCACACCTCCGTAGCATCCCAGAAAATACAGCATCACTCTCTGCACCTCGTTGCTAAGACCCAGCTGTGCCGAGAGGTAGAGGTCACCTCCGGGCAAACGGAACTCACTGGAGGAAACATAGACAAGATGAGTGATATCTGCCACTGCCCTTCCCCATTCCTTGATGCAAACCAAGCACGCTTCATATGCCATCAGCACAACCGCCTCGTTTGCAATCTCAAGCCTCTGTTTGATGGTTGGGGAACCCTCGGTTGCTAGCTCAGGGTATTTGTGAAGCGTCTCCCGGGACATGACCGTGTAGCGTGTCTTAACAGTTGTGGTTTTACCTAACATCACCAAGACACACATACATGCTTTATCTTTGCACAAGTGCTCAAAAGAAAAAGTTGTGAAAGAAAGTAGAGGGAAATGAGGAAGTTACACAAGTGTTGCAGCTTGTCTTTGATAGAAAGGTCATCACATTTGATTTCGCGGAGATACTCCTCGACGAGATTATCTTGGGAAACAACATTGTTCGGGAAGGCCTTACCAAGAGCAAGCAGTGTTGCCTTCCCCTGATTAGCAAGACGCCTTGTGCTTTTGCGTATTTCCTTGTGTTTCTCTATCCTTGCGGACGCCAACATCTTATTCAGTTTCAGAATAAAACAAGACACAAAGGATTAGTGTTGGCCTTTTTAAGGCATTGGATTGTGAAGATAAAAGAAAAAAAGAGAAAGGCATAGAAAATGTGGGTGGTGTGTTTGTAACAAAAACAGACAAACCCCCTAAAAAGACTCAAGGATCACACTTTGAATGATCCGACCATCATATTCCTCCCAAATTTCCTGGCTCACCAATAATAAAGGCAGATGAATGTTGAGACGAGAGAGAGAGAGATGAAAATGGTACTGTATTATACAGGAAACAAAGCTTCACTGCTTATACAAAATCATTCAATCCAGTTATAAGGAGCACGTTCAACAATTAAGTAGTCTCCTCTGATGTCCTTGGCCACTCTGATCTCACCGTCTATATACACATTCTCAAACCTGTGGAACCAAACCCAAACTCTCTCTTATTATCTCAAAAAATGGATTGTATTACTATTAGAGACTGAGAGAGAGAACTGACCAGCCCTTCCCAAATGGAGGCAGTGGGATCTCCCAGTTCTTCCCTCTCAACACCGCACTATTGAATCTGAATATCAAAACGCAACCAATTAAGCTACGCTACACAATCCAAGGAAATTTCAAAATAAAAGTGATTTGAACCTGAAATTGACTCTCTGCGGGGAAGCGATTTCGATATCAGAGCGTACGAAGAAAACTCCGTGAGGAGGGAAGGTGATGACGTTATTGAGGATCCGTTTCTTGACATCGATAACCTGCAAAACGTCTCCTGCGCTCGTCCCAAACAAGCCGGCCATTTCTATGATGAATAGCTGTTCCTTCTCCGTCGTCCACAGCAGTCTCCACGTGGCAGATAGCGAGTCCCCTGTGGTGATGGAGCTGCGCCCGATAACCGCCATGGACTCGATGGCATTGACGATTGCATCTCTCTTCGTGGCGTCTTTCTGGGTTCTCAGACCTCGATCCTCCTCCGAGATAAGCTCCAGCAGGTTCCGCTTGGCTCGCCGTGCTGGATTCGCGAAGATCGAACAGCTAATAGTTCGAAAAGCGCCACCACGACTGCGGCGGAGTCTGAGTGGAGGAGGATTTGCGGAGAGCGCGNGGATTTGCGGAGAGCGCGAGCGTCATGTTTGCAAGCAAATCCCAAATCCCATGGTTGCGCAGCGAGTAACAACAAGAGAGAATAGATACAGACAGTATTGGGTTTTGTTTTTTAATAAAGCCCAGCCCAATTATATTATGGTTAAATGGAAGCCCAAGAGAGAGTACACGTGCGTGCTTTCTNTTTGCGGAGAGCGCGAGCGCCATGTTTGCAAGCAAATCCCAAATCCCATGGTTGCGCAGCGAGTAACAAGAGAGAGACAGTATTGGGTTTTGTTTTTTAATAAAGCCCAGCCCATTTATATTATGGTTAAATGGAAGCCCAAGAGAGAGTACACGTGCGTGCTTTCTTGTCACGTGTGTCTACGATAAAACCCCAGAAGCGGCTTCGCCTTGGAGGCTCATCAACCTCGCTCGTCCCGTCCCGTTCCCCACTTTCTTCTTCTACAATCCGAGTCAAGCTTCAAGTTTCATTCTTTCTCCTCCTATCTTTTCAATCACTAATTTTGGTACCAGAGATGATGAACCTTCTAAGGAGATCAGCGATATCCATCGCCAGCCAATCAAATTCGAAGCTCCCGTTTTCCTCCGCTTCACGACCTTCTTCTGGGATCCCAAAATCGGTTTATCTTTTTCTCCTTTGAGTGATTACGATTTCGTATTCCATCTACATAAGAATGGCTAATCGCTAGCTTATCTCTTTCAAGCTATTCATAGAGAGTTGTGAAAAATTAAAAAAAAAGGAACTTGACTTTGCATAATCTACATTGCTCGACTTAGTACAAGTTTCCAATATCTGCATTTTGGTCTGAGCTTGTTTTTTCAATTTCTAGTCCTGTTTGAATTGAATCTCTCTAGTGACAAGAAAACACCCATCCCTGCTCCCTTGTTCTTTGCAATACCTCTATTCATACTCTCTGGTCTCTCCTCACGAGATAAGATATTGTTTCTGTTTCTCTTTCAAAGCTCTTGTTCCCTTTAATTGTTAATNNNNGATATTGTTTCTGTTTCTCTTTCAAAGCTCTTGTTCCCTTTAATTGTTAATTTTCTACCTTCCGATGCAGTTGATAAGCGTTTTACAAAGAGGAGCATCAAGGCAGGTCATTACTGATTCCCCACTCATGCGTGTGGTAAAGACTATATTTTCTTTGCTGCTTACACCCTTTTGGGACATACATGTTAGTTTAATAGCTCTCATTGTTTTTCTTATGCAGGACTCAACTGGAGTCAATGGTCAGCAATGATAACGCATAATGATACTTCAAATCCTAGGCTTGTGTACTTGTTGTTCTCACTATGATCTATTTGCAGGACTATTGTTTCGCTTCCGAAACCCTCAAGCAAGTATATGTACGGAAACTCGTCCAAAGAACATCCAGTCATCCTACTTTACTAGATCTTTTGCATCAAGAACTTCTAAACAACCTGGGAATCAGGAAAATAAGGTGTTCATAAGAATATGCTTTTGACCTCCAACTTTTTTGTGTTCCTCCGTACAAGTTTCTACATAATGTCTATGTTCTGTGTTCGCCATTTATCACAACATAAGGCGTCAAAAGCCACAGACAACCTATGTCATCTAATTAGGATATGAATAGCGTATGAAACATTAATTAATGCCGGCTTTTCCATTTTTTTTTTTTTTACAGGCTAAGAAAGAGGTGACCACTGTCGAGGATCCTTTTGATTCTCCGACATACCACATCCCACAGAAGCCGGTGACCTTTACAGAAGGTGCTTCCTACAGCCTTGTTATTCTGGCTGGGCTTGGGGTCGCTGGAGCTGCTGGGTACGCTGTGTTTAAAGAGCTCATATTTCAACCAAAAGAGTGAGGCTTTAGAACTCTAGTTTGATTTATCTGCTCGGAGACTTGGATTTGAAGTAATCTAAAAGCACCATTCTGTATTCTAGGTACAAGATCTTTGACAAAGCCTTGAAGAGAATTCAAGATGATGGTCAGGTAAATAAGAAACTAACTAACTCTATAGATTGATCATAACGGAGGGGTGGTGTATTAAATAAAATGCAACAGTGCTGAGATTGTCTTGTTAACTAGGTGAGGGTTAGGATTGGATCCCCCATCAAAGGCTACGGACAAGAAACCAGAAATCGAGCTGCTCGTCAACGTATACCCAACAGAGTATTTACAGATGAAGATGGAGTGGAGCATGTTGAGGTAAATCATTGTAGAAACGTCTTCTACCCTTGGAGTCACATTCTTGCTATATAAACTGAGAACAAAATCGAGGAAGTAGAATAGAGTATTGCAGGTTTAACATAACCAAAATTGAATATGCTTCAGGTTAACTTCTACATCCGTGGGCCTCAAGGAGCGGGGAAAGTGTACACGGAGATGTTTAAAGACAAGGCAGAGAAGGAATGGAAATACACGTACCTGATTGTAGAGATCTTATCACCTTCCCCAGCCAAATTGATGCTGGAGTCTTATTTGCCCGCCTAAAAAGACTCATATTTATGATTCAGTTGATCCGGAAAACATTCATAAACGGCTAGATTGTTGTAGTTGGGTGTTCGACAAAAGAAAGAGTTGTGTTCATTACTGTAGGAATGACTTGTTATCAACGTTGAGATAAATGCTCAATGTTTATGATTCTCTTGGGGCTGGCAAGGGTTTTGAACTATATTCAAGTCTGAGGCTTGATAATAAAATTCATGTGCGGATAACACGAAAGTGAGACATGCTTCCTCAAGGAGAATGCATATACCATGAAGTATCAAGTGTGCATTAGTGGCACTGTTACAATCATGGGATCAAACGGTGTTTATAGTATCAGTAAGACAGCGGAGAATGCAACCCAGACCAGCTCTCTCTGTGAGTTTCTCGTGAATCTTCAAGCACTGATCGCACGTGGGTCGATCCCCAGTAGAAAGGCCTCTATACAAGTACCTGTTCCGAGGAAAACAAAAGATTAGCTTGCTCATAAACAAAAAAAGCCTCATCATTCGAGGAAAACAAAAGATTAGCTTGCTCATAAACAAAAAAAGCCTCAGGCAGAAGTAACATTCTATCAAAAAGCTCACAGACAGCCTGACATTCCAATGGATAGAGCTTTATCTTGTAGTATCACACTACGTCCTCTTAAGGTAAAGAGAAATATTACCAAAACCCTTTGCAGAGATTGCAGTAACAAGACATCGAACCATATCACACAACATTTGATCAAAGAAAAGAATTAAAAGTTTTCTTACTTCATCAGAATATCGTAATATTCGGCATCAAGAGCATTCAGCATTCCGTCGATATCCTTTATAGCCATAATAGCTCTGTGCACAACGATCCAATTAGCAGACTGCAATTTCACCGTCATAGAGTAAACAATGAATGATCTTTTTTTTTTGGCTCAGGAAACAAAATCACAATTNGAAATATTACCAAAACCCTTTGCAGAGATTGCAGTAACAAGACATCGAACCATATCACACAACATTTGATCAAAGAAAAGAATTAAAAGTTTTCTTACTTCATCAGAATATCGTAATATTCGGCATCAAGAGCATTCAGCATTCCGTCGATATCCTTTATAGCCATAATAGCTCTGTGCACAACGATCCAATTAGCAGACTGCAATTTCACCGTCATAGAGTAAACACACATGAATGATCTTTTTTTTTTGGCTCAGGAAACAAAATCACAATTAAATGAGGCAGAGGAAACAGAGACCTTGCAACGTTCATCACGAGTTTTCGGCGGCGAACCTTCAAGAGCCGTTTTCAAAGCTTCGACATGTTTGTACCTGCACAAATAAACACTCATCTGAGAAAGACAACTCGCGATGAACAAAATAAAAGAGAAAACTTTAGGGTAAACTCCAAAGTATAATAATTACTGTTTGAGTAAGCTTTCAATCTTCCGCGATTTGGTTTCGATCCTCGCGATTATCGCGTCTGCATTATCAGCCTCAACAAATTCTGCCATTGGATCTCTCTCTCTGATCAGAGGTTTCCCCTCTTTAGTGGAAAACAACGATGATGTGAAAAGAGAGAGAGAGAAAAACTCAATCGTCGTTTAACCATTTAAAAAGGGGACTGAGTGACGTTTGTGTTGGCCTTAGACGGCACGTAGTTTGCCTTTCTAATGAAACGCTGCCACTGTAACTTTTGTACTAGTAGATGAAAATTTCCTTTTTTCTGGGTATAATTTCAGGATTTTGTTAAGATGGAAGCAACTTACCGTGCATAAAATTAAATGCNGGTTTCCCCTCTTTAGTGGAAAACAACGATGATGTGAAAAGAGAGAGAGAGAGAGAAAAACTCAATCGTCGTTTAACCATTTTAAAAGGGGACTGAGTGACGTTTGTGTTGGCCTTAGACGGCACGTAGTTTGCCTTTCTAATGAAACGCTGCCACTGTAACTTTTGTACTTAGTAGATGAAAATTTCCATTTTTCTGGGTATAATTTCAGGATTTTGTTAAGATGGAAGCAACTTACCGTGCATAAAATTAAATGCGAAAACTGCACCTAGAATAGAGCCAAAATTGCAAAGAAGCACAAGTAGCCTTACACAGAGAGTGAGTTTCTGAACCAACGTGACAGTGGACATTTTCTGATCTTTGTGAGCGACAGGTAGTGAGAAACTATCCATTAGAGGTAGCAGCATCTGCAACCTTACTGATTTTGTCACTTACCAGGTAGCGAATAAGTGGACTGAATGGAGTCCACGGATCATGCCAGAAGAAGCAGTTACTTCCATCGGCTAGGCTGTAACGCATAACTCTGATTGCATCATCGTGTAACCAGCGTAGTTGCTTCCATGTTACCGAGCCTCTGCATCAGTTGGATAGACACCAGAATCTTTTGCCACAGGAACATCGGTATGCAATTGGAATCAGAAAAGGACAGAAAGCACAAAAGCCATTCCCAGTCATTCTTAAGGCTTTAGTTGAGATGCTGGAGCATACTTTTATTGAAATTTTATTTACATTAATAATATCTAAATTCCTCGTCCCATTCAATCCTTACACTCGACCTGAATGTGNGAACATCGGTATGCAATTGGAATCAGAAAAGGACAGAAAGCACAAAAGCCATTCCCAGTCATTCTTAAGGCTTTAGTTGAAATGCTGGAGCATACTTTTATTGAAATTTTATTTACATTAATAATATCTAAATTCCTCGTCCCATTCAATCCTTACACTCGACCTGAATGTATATGTCTCTCACGCAACGCCTTAACCCACTATCTACTCAACAAATGGCTTGCATAGATTAAGCACCACAACTATAATGTAGAATTACCAAGAGTCGCTTTCAGTTTCAGGTGCCCTCTGATAAACCAGCGTGCTTGTATCTGCGTGGTACTGCCCATACAAGGCATAAACGGCAGTTGCAAGCACACTGACAACAACAAATCTTATCCATGCTTCATAATGCAACTGCAAAGTAGCGGAAAGATCAAAGATAGATCATATGGTACGTGGAATTAGTATAAAATTAGTTCTTTGCGTGTACCTGAGCAAATAAGAAGATGTTGAAGAAAATGCAAACGCATGGCACAATGGGTACACCAGGACAGCTAAACCCCGAACCTAGGGACTGAGCATAAGCCTGGAAGTGAAAAGCTGAGGGGGTTAACATGAAACGTTTGCCTGATTTGTAGAGAAAACCATGAGGGTATATTCAACTGCATCATCGTGTAATTTCTAATTGATCTCCTCTAAACCAAGAATGCAAAGTTAGTTCAGTAGTCACAGACTTCAAAGTATCACTGTGGAGTTCTAAGTGCCAGAACATGCTACTGTTCTATATTTTATGTTGTATCACTAAAAGACTTAGTATCTAGCATTGTAACACTAGTGAAACTCCTGCATTATTATTTTTTTGGTGCTATGCAATTAAGAAGAGTGTTGACTTATGCTTAAGGCTACTTACTTGGCGATAATGAAGAACTGCTGAAGCAACCACTGCCGCACCAACTGAGAGAAGAATAAATATAACTGAAGCACTGAAACGGTAAAATACGCCAGCACCAAAACCACTGAATGCAATTATAACAAGGCAAATGACGCCTTCCTGCCAACTTGATGTCCATCTATTGGACGACTCTCTTTCTTTTTTATCATTCAGTCTCAACGCCACAACACAAGCTGCAACAACTGAATACCCAGTCTGAAACAATGGAACACCGAAAATAATGTTAAACTGGAAAGTATCAATTAGAAAACCAAAGGGATATAGAAAATTAAGACCTTGACGTACCAATGTACCAACAGAGAGAATATGGGAAAGACTATGTACATTAAATATGCCAGCTAAAATGCCAGCTACAATGCCGCACCAGATTTGAGAATGAAGAGGTGTATGAAGGGTTGGGTGTATTTTGGAAAAGATTGAAGGCAATAGACCATCCCTTCCAAGTCCCAGATACAACCTCGACTGTTTATGCGAAATATCATATGATTACTCAGAAATACCTTGTTTGCATGAGAAAAAGTGACATGTAATAAAGAAAATTACGAAAGAAATCTAGGTACGTATATATATAAATATTCACCTGAACATAAAGACCAACTAGCAGAGTAGTTGTGAGTCCAGCAACAGCACCAATACTGATTAAAATTGAGACAAACTTCATACCCTTTGATGAAAAGGCTTCAGCTAAAGGGGCATCTTCACTGAGGAGGCTAAAAGGGACCATCCCGGTGAGCACTAAACATACGCCAATATACAGCGAGATACAAACGAGAAGGCTCCCCATAATTCCGATTGGCAGATCACGCTGAAGAGGAATACAACAGATATAAGACAATGTGTAGATAGTAAATACGTCCAACAAAAATATGGACAGACCTGAGGGTTCTTCGATTCTTCGGCAGAATTAGCAACAGCGTCAAATCCAACATATGAAAAGAAGACTACAGTAGCTCCAGTCAGAACTGCTTTAAAACCATTAGGCGCAAAAGGAGACCAATTTGCTACATCAATTTCAAAAGCACCGGCACAAATCACAACGAGAACGATCAGGACCTACAGACGAGCCAATATTGTCAAGAAGAGTTTCCGTGATCTTAGGTATACAATAAGAAAGTTAAGGAAAGAAGCGTACCTTGGTAGCAGTCATAACGGAGTTGACAGCGGAAGATTCTCGCACACCCTGGCATAGAACAAGGGTCAGGAGAGCAAGGAAAATGGGAGCCAAAATATTTAAAGAGAGAATCCCTCCTAACAGCTCTTTGCCGCTTCCCATCCAGAGAGGAATAGAGCCCTTGAGAGCTGGAAAAAGCTCAAGAAGAGCAACTGCATAGCTGGCCAAGCTACGGGAGATACTAGCGGCGCCAATATGATAATCAAGCATGAGTTGTACGAAAACAAGAAAAGCCGTAATCTCATTGAAAGCTGAATACGAGTACATGTAAGCTCCACCAACAACAGCAGGGAAACGAGATGCAAGTTCAGCATAACAGAGAGCGTTCAACACACACGATGCTCCAGCTAGCAAGAAGCTGATTGTGACTCCTACGCAACAATAATAATCAATAAGTTGATTGTAAGTAAGCACTAAGCAATTCTGAACGAATCAAGGAGATAATGAGAAAAATATTCATCCAAGCTGACCAGGTCCAGCATCACGTGCTACGGTTCCGGTAACGACGAAGACACCGGCGCCGATGGAAGCGCCGACGCCCAACAGTATGAGGTCGAAAAGGCCGAGGCGACGAACCAGAGAGTCGCCGGACGTGGCAGTTTGAGAGGACGGAGGAGCCAATGATTTGAATCGGCGAGCTGAAGCACAGAAATGAGAGAACCATGTGGCGGAGGAGAGGCGTTGGTTGCTGAAACCTTGGTCGCCTCCCATGGAAACTTGAATTGAGAGTTGTTGT
>OVBW01000153.1:0-36772 GCA_900406355.1 Erysimum pusillum | reverse complement strand
CTGAATCTTTAGCAACCTGAGATGAAAACTTGGTGAAAGAGAACACTAACATTTTTCTATGTCCAAAATTATGAAAAGGTTATTGAAAAAGTTATTGCACAAGTTTAGAAACAAGTTTACAACTTCTGGTTTTTAGTAGCATACTAAAGGACTCCAAATGGAGTAATGTTAAGCGTGTTTGCTTTTTCTTTATTTCTAGTACGGCTTACTTTTTCGTAATTCGTTCGTTCTTGACAAAAAAAATGCTACAGTATGTTCAGATGTTATTATATTTATTTGTGTCCTTTTCATTTTTTAATTCCAATGTTCTTTCACTTAATTTATAAAACCGTTCTTAATTATTTGTCAACTTACATGTTCTTGTTTCTTTCTTAATGTTTTTTTTCTCTCAAGATTTGTTGTTGTTGTTGTTGTTGTAATGTGTGTTATAATCATGTCTATTTATAATCGAGGTTTGTGTCTTATTTTACTCTAATTTTCAAGACTTAAACTACTCAACGTACTTCAGAATAAAAATATCCAATTCTAGTATAGCTTTTGGTGTTTTGGAAAATTGCGTACACTACTACAACTATTCTTAAAAGGGTAAAAAGATGAGTCATGTTGATGATGAAAATATTTGTCAATGTTAACGATTGTGACTTGCCCGTACATAAAAGTTCCGATTGTGACAGTTGTTTTTGAAAAAGTTTTTCTTTAGAACAACCACCACCGACTTTTACATTTTTGAAGTGTATTCATCAATCCAATTTTGAACTGGTAAAGTTTTCAATTCGTTAGTAAATGTATACTTTTCTAAAGAAAATTAGATGTGTGATTGGTATATATTTGCACTTAAAACACCATTTAATAATGTTTAAAAAGCTTAAAAACTTTACATCTCTCCAATTTAAAAAAAATAGTGTTTTAAAAGTTTTAAAATTCATGCATTTCTCCAATTTTATCTCGGTATATAATGTTTTGCAACAAGAAAGCGTTATCACGTAGCATAGTCATATTATATGACTCATATATGTATAGTTGTGGACATACAATATTGGATATTGTAATTTGCGCTTGTACATTTTTTTTCCATGCTTCATTCTAAATAATCCGTAGAATATGTATATTAAATTAGTAAATTATCCTCTCTCTCTACAACTACTTGAACCGCCACGTGATTTAAAGTTAAAATCATCCATATTTGGTATTACGTTGGTTTTAGTGTCAAAGTGTAAGACACGAATCTTTCCATTAATCGTCATACTAAAACCGATTCAAGTAAAATTAATGGGTATTCTAGCTAGTGGCACAATACTATATGAGATGACTCATCATGTCGAAAAAATGACTAGTGTCTGATGATGAGTTTCTTTATTCTTAGTTTCTATTTCTTGCTTATTATTATGTACAAGTACTGTCTATTGTTGAGCTTTTGATATTTCTTAGTTTCTATGTTACTTCACACGCAAAATATTTCTTTTATTTTAGTCTACTAAGAACAACAAAAAATGCATGCTATTTTCTAGTATTTTGATGTAGAAAAGATTAAAAAAATTAACATTTGTGTTCAAGCGATGCTATTGCTATATGCATGCATGCATGCCAAATTATCATTAAAAAAATAAATTATAGTAATAGTGAAAAATAAAAGTTAGACATAACTCACAAGTCTTGATTGATATGGTGTGGAATAGCGCCTGAACCTTTTTATCTTTCCACACCCAACAACTTAAAAAAAAAAAAATAACAATGAAAGTTACATCACAAAAGAAAACAAAAAGATGAAAACAACAAACACGACGTGTGAGGGGAGTAAATTATTATTGACCACCATTTGAAGAAATCGTAGTCAGAACATCAGTCACTGAAGCCATCACACTCAGTGCTGCCTTCAATACGTCTTGAGAACATCCTGGTTTCACTATCGTCCTCACCTGACCGACCCGAAAAAATGTTAAAATTATGAATATGGCGAAGAAGATTATTTGATACTTTCTGAAAATAACAAAAGAAAACACACAAGAGATTTTACCTGGTCTAGATATTCCTGCAGTTTCTTGATACGGCCCATGTAATCTTGATCTTCAACACAGAGACTCACTGCTTTAGCATCTGCACCAGGACCATCGAACTGAAGCGGTCCTGGGTTTCTGTACAGATCCTCCATCAGGAATTTTTGTGCGTTCTGTCTCAAGAGGCTGCAAGGAAACCATTAACGTTAAAACAATTGAGAAATTTAAGGCCAACGTTGTGATTTAGTAAGGGTGTTCATGTTCTTTGTAATAGCTGCTTACTCGTATGCTTTGCCTTTCAAATCCACCATAGCTGGATGAATCGCAGGTCTACCAATTGAAGTTAAAGTAGAACTAGCATCCTGGGACCAATGCTTCACCGTCATCATCGCCTAAAAAGGTTATATACCAGAGATAAAAGAATGGGGGAATTAGTATAGAAAGAAACTGTATTAACACCATCTTTTAAATAAGAAAAGAAGACAAAACTCAACTGTAATAGGTGCAGCACCACATTTCCACTTGTTTACAGGACTTTTTAGGTTGGTCACTGTTGCCATGTAACCGTTCAGACCAGCTGCAAGGACATGGTAACATATATGTCCAAGAACCTGCATGATTTTTCAATTCAATAGTGTGAATATTCATCCAAATTATTAAATTGCATTGGTATTATGGTGCAGAGTGTTGGTGACTTACATAGGCGTAATCACAATCGAATTTCGATGGAAGAGATCCACGAGCTTGGTAACCAAAAAAGTGACATATGGCATTGAATTTCTTCCCCTTGTATGTGCCTTCTTTCTGTCAAGTTCAAAGATTTAATTACATAGGCAATAATGTTTCTTGATGCCAATGCCAATAATGACTCCAACATTTAGATAACAGTACTGAGAAAAGATAGAAATCAGTGAAAAACAAGGAGCATACCAAGCGTTTGTTCATTTCAGTCTCCACGAGATACGCAAGAAGTTTCTCCGTCTCAATCTAGATTAGAAAGCAAAATGAGCATTTTAGGATTCCAACTTTTCTTATAACATATTAGCTCCAACTTGTATTTTGTTTCTTCTTCTTACCTGGGATAGCTGGGCAGAATCATCAGACTCAGGATGGAGAAGTAGCTGTAGCAACAAAGGATGACCATATTGTAAGCATTCATACTCGTTTGCTTAGGAGGAAAACAAAGATAAGTCTATTTACAAAGAATTCGAACCTGTTTCTTAATGAATGGAGGAAGAAATTCAAACAAAGCAGATGACCAGGGTGAGAGATGAGTTGAAATCTTATCAGCAGCTACACCCTGCCTCAGCAGCCCGTGAATTTCCTACATCAAAAAATGTCAGCTTAGAAATGATATATACTATGAAGTACATCTCAGTATTGAAGAAAGAATACAAGTATCAAATGCTAAATACAGATGTCTACAAGTATCAAATCATTACCTTTAGCAGAGCGTAGACTTCAGGAATACTCACTATAATCCCTTCAGGAATGAGGATGACTCCATGATTCTTGTCTGGTTCAAACAAATGGAAAAGTACCAGATTTAGTGAACACAGTAAAATACATGACTGCATAATCTTTCATAGATGGTTTTCGTTATGAGACCTTCTCCTGCTCTTGCTTGAACAGCATCACAGATCTGTTTTGCAATGTCAAAAATTGTGAGCTTAGATGCTGCAACCTCCTCGCCCAAAATCACCTGAGACAATCGCATGACATGCAAATGAGAGTCTAGAGCACGAACATGCCAACAGAATCAATTGTCTATGTTTAGAAGCTGAAACAATACCAACCATGTTTGGATGAGACTGGAGTGTACACTCAAGGGCAACATGAGAGTGCTTCCGACCCATGAGACGGATGAAATAATAATACTGCCAGTAAGAAAAGAAAGTAAAACTTGATATCAGAATCATAAAGAATACAACTTTGCATTGTTCACTTTGTAATAGATTCCACACCCTTCATCGAAATATTTCTTCTTATCAGTCTGAAGTTAATAAACTGCAGTTAGACTAAACAATTCCATGGTTAAGAATGCCTAGCACTCTCTTGCAACATGAAAGTTCAGGAAGAAATGGCATTTACCTTCTCTGCAGAGAGAGCATCAGTGCAGACATTGCTAATGAGCTGTGAATTTACCTGTATGAGGCAAAATATCATTAGTAGAAATGAAATTTAGTTTCTGTAAAGACTTACGAGGACAAAGGCATCGTGTTGACTGCAATAGCTACAACAGATATGTAAGACAAAGTAGTAACCAGAGGGTTAAAATTCACATTTACCTTGCATATGGTGTCAAAACCCACGTTTGCCTCCACAAACTGATTCTTGAGATCCCCATTTGTAGTAACTGGAACACCAACTACCTGTAATTTTATAGGTAACTTATGGAGTAGTATCCAATAGATTTTTCCGATGTTACTGGCAACTTAACTACCAGCGCATTTTATAAAGGGATTTGAAATGAAACTATCGAAAAAGAAATTAGGACCTTAGTTGGGCATTTTGCTGCAGCAAAAAATTCAGCGAGATGAGCTGCATCTGTGTTTGATATGACGCCTTCAAAAAGCACAATATAAATTATTGGTTTTAGTAATAATTTACGACAAAACTTTGCCAATGAATATAGATAAAAAACGCTAGGTACCTCCAATGATAACAAGGCCATCTAACTTCAAATCTGTGCAAGCTTTGAGTGCAGAGTTAACCTGCTCAGTTGTTTTGATCTGATCCTTGGTTCTTCCGAGCAAATCATAACCACCTTACAACATGAATTTCAACAGCAATATATCAGAATTTGAAGTAATGAACGAGATTCTGCATGCCTTGATCAAACAACCTACCTTGGTTTTTGTAAGTCTGGAGTATATCATCTGTGATCTCCAGAGTCTTTTGTGCAAATAGTCCTTCGGAACCACCTGTTATGAGGTAACAACAAAATTTACTTAAATATATTGTGAGCAGAAATAGTTGATGAATTGTAATACAAAAAATAGAAATCTAATGATGCAGTATCACAAAACTTACCCAAAAATCCTAACAAAGTGCTTTTAGCGTTGTGCACCTTGAGGGCCTCGAAAAGACCCCAGATCACATTGTGTCCACCAGGAGCTTGTCGTCCACAAAACACAATTCCAACTCTACAGTAGAAAAGAGTAGCTTAAGCTGAATAGAACTTCATTCAAACATAAACCCAATCCAGGAACATGTACAGAGAGAGCAAACGACGGATACACACCTAACTGATGGAAGCTCGGTAATGATGTGAGCATCAGAAACTTTGGCAGTTTCCCTGAGGAAGTGAGCCAAAGGCTGGCCTAAGGTGTGCGGGAAAGCGCGAGCCATGGTATGTGAATCAGCAGCCTCAGCCACAGTGGTTCCATCACCAAGCTCGACGCGGACAGTAGTCCCCTGAAACGAAACATAAAGCAGAAAAAGAAAATGAGCAAAGTTAAAAGTGAGTAATACAGAAGAAATCTAAGACTGTAAATCCAAACAAACGAAAATTAGGAAGCTGAATAAAACAGATCAGAGATAATTACAATCTAGAAATCAGATCTGCTTAAGCAGCACCAACATTTTGAACTAAGATAAACAAGCAACAAAAACTTGGGATAATTGCAAAAATCCAAGAATAACAAAATATTAAACGAAGTATTCAGAATGGATCCAATGAATGGAACAAGTTGAAAACAATGGAAGGAAGGAAGGAAGCAGTAGATCTATGAAGGAGTAGAAGAAGGGACCTGAAGACAAGGAGGAAGCTCGGGATGGTACTGAGATCGGAGTTGCTGAAGAGGGGAGAGTTCTCTGGGGATTCCGAAATCTGAATCCATGGCGTTAGGTTTCGTGTATGTAGAAGAAGTGAAGAACTAAGTGGTTGGTGTGTGTGAGACTCTGAGTCAATTTTTTTTCTTTGTTGTATTTGTTTTCTTCCGTTTTTAACTTGAAATATATACTGAGGAGGGAGAAGGAGGAGGAAGAGGAATATACCACCAACCAAACACATCCATTTCTTTCTTGGTCTCGTTTTCGTCGTCTTTCAGATTAAGATTTAAATCTTCCCTTCTCTTATTTGTCCCTCGTTATTTTGAAAGTTATGACTTTTATAAAGCTCACTCCGACATCTATTTAATTTGGTTCTATATACATATATATCGGTAACCTATGAAAAGAATCAATACTTCATTTGTTTTTTTTTTTATATTAAAGCAAATACTGTAATTCATTGTTTTGTAAGTTTTCTTTTTCAATTATTTCTAAAATCACAAATTTTACTTGGTTACTATGCAAATTTTATGATGACAAAATGTTATTTTGGCGGTTTTTACTTAGTTCTCGATTCATAGACTGAAAAATTAATGTGGCTGTTGGAAATAAAAGAATCCATTTTGGTTTAGGGGGAACTATCGAGGATACGATTCACGAGTCTTAACACTCGAACAAACAGAGCTGCATTATAAATTCTCTAACGCAATCCCAGCTTTCAAAGTCATACACTCAAATCAGTTTTACATGGCTCCTCTGTCGATTTTGATCCAAATAAAACCAGTAACATGCCATATACATACATAGGTCTAAAACTCAATGCATGACATAAAATCTTAATGGTTTTTTTAGCACTGGGCTTAATCGTAAGAGGTCAAACAGAGGGATAATAAAAGACAAGAACATCGATTACATCTATTCTCGGAAAGTTGATATCGCAGAGACCGAAACGGTACGGAGAAGAACGAGGGTTATTTGGAAGACAACTTATCACTCTCCAGAATCTGCACGCCTGCAAAGAATAGAGATCATGTGTCATTTCCTGGGTTGAACCAAAATACAAAAATCTATACTCAAAACTTTTATTCAAGGAACAGTACGCGAGTTTTATGAGATATGCACTCGAATAGCAGTGTGATGAACAAACCAAATCACCATCCAGTTATGCAAATTTCCAGCAATTTGAAGATCAACATTGTTCACTACTTGACTAATTATTTAGTAGCCAAGTTCGTACTACAAAAACTACAACCAAGCACAAATCTAAAGCCGCAAATTATGACAAGAAACTGAGGAAACTGCGGAACTAACCTTGAAAACAAATCATTCTTCCATGTGATCTCCAGCGCCAGATTCTTTGACATCAACAGAGAAAGAGTACTCTTGGTCACAACCCAAGTAGGAGTCACACATGAAGTATAGTGTGTATGACTTCTCTCCTGGTTCATTCGGTACTGTGAAATCCAGCTTCACCTTTGCTTTCCGTTGCAACGAGACACGCTTGATTGCCAGCAACTGGTTCGTCTTGGTGTCGCCCACGACCAGCCACCACCCTTCTTCTTTGGTCTTGGGATACCTGGGTGCATCCACGGCTCCCACTTCTGTCCTCCCTTCCATGTCTCTCTCAAGCATCACTTGCAATGTTACCTCTTTTCCTGGGGTCACCTCTTCGCTGCCCACAACCTCGTAAGTAAGATCGATGTTCGGGAAGCGGTTGCAGAATCTAGCAATGTCTAAAAGCTGAGCGTCTGACATCTTGAGTAGCTCTTGGCGTTCTTCGTCCTCCATCTCCACAAGATCAAATACGGTTTCAATGTGTTTCCCTGGATTCTCTTGGCACCTCTTGGCTAAGTCCTTTGTGAAGTGAGGGAGCTGCAGAAGCATGGAGTCCCGCTCCCACATGCCTTGAGTTACCATCTGGCTTACTTCCATAGCTAACAGAGCAAGATTCAGCCACCCATTGCTCGATATCACATCGACCATAGCTTGAAGAAGTCTGGTTGCAGATAAAAGGACCTCACGCTGATCCATTGCCAAGTTCCCGCCAATGTTTTGCCTTGAGAAATGCGCCTGAAGAAGCGCATTTGCCTTCACATGAGGGTCTGTACATTTTGGGTTTTCAAAAGAGAACCTTTGGTGATTGATGAGTCTGCGAACTGTATCCTCTTCACCAGGCCGTATACGGATCAGGTCATACTCCGAAGCTGATGTTAAGATCTCAAGAAGTCCCTTCATCTTGGTTTTAGAAGACAGCAGAGAGCTGAAACGCTCAATGGTGGTGTAACTGATGTAATAATAGGAAGCAATCATACCGAGGTTGAGAGGAGAGAGTTCCATCTCATCCTCTACCTCAATGCATTTACTGGCCTCAAGATTAGACAAGGTGTTCTCAACCAGCTCCGATAGGTGATCAGACAAATGCCTGTGGCTAACTCCTTGGAGATTGTAGAAGTTAGGGTTCTGGGGAAGTCTCCTGTACATGAAAGTCCATGTAAGATAATCCACAGCATCTTGCTTGTTCTCTATAACCCCAGCAACTACTTCCGCGTTGAAATTATCATGCAAGAAATGCTGGAGCTGACTTTCCACAGGGAAGGCTTCATACAGAAACTTCTTGTAATACTCTTTACGCGGTGCGTTACAGAAGATCACACACTTCCCAGCATTGTCAAGTAGAGGCCGGCTAGCACGCCCCATCATCTGCAGCAGATCAGCGACAGAATAGTCTGTATGAGAATTTTCCCTTCCATCGTAATACTGCGTCCCCATTACGACTACCAAATGCGCAGTTAATGGAGTGCCCCAACACAATGAACTGCTCATCACACAAGCCTGAATCCGTCCAGCTTCAAAAAGCTGTGTCACGATCTCCTGATCCAGACTACTTAAACCCTCGTGCAAATACCCAACACCATGACGCAGTGTCTCCTTCAGTGTTTCCTCGCGGATTTGGTTAACAAAAGGCTCCAGTTCTTCCAGTTCGCCTAAAAGGAAATCAGGACTCTGCGGGTTGTCCATGTGAGAGTAAGCCATCAGATCCACAGCAGTCAAACGGACATGTTTACGTGTTGGAACAAAAACTATAGCCGGCTTCTTGTTCTTGGCATGCTGGTTTATGGCGGTGTAGGTTGGCTTGGTCATCGCTTGCATCCTGGCTTCAAAACTGGATATATCCACTCCCTGAATGTGGATCTCCAGTGGAACAGGACGGACTCCGGGAGGGAAATTGAAAAGGCCGTGGGAACTGGCCCCAATCCACTCCCCAAGATCTTTCGCATTTGCAAGAGAAGTGGATAGTGCAACAATCCTGATCTTATTATTGACCTGACTTGAAATATATCTCATTCTGGAGACGATTACCTCCAACACGGGACCACCTTGACCTCCAATCAGATGCAGTTCGTCGACAATGAAAAGACTAACCTGTTGAATGTATTTTCTCTGCTTCCACCTGCGGGAAAGAGCATCCCATTTCTCAGGAGTACTTATGATTATCTGACCTTTCTCAAGCAGCTTCAGATCCAATGCTGTCTCACCAGTTAGCTCAACAACCCGTAAACCAAGACCCTTCCCAAACTTCCTCTCCCAGATACGAAACTGCTCCTTGGCAATAGCCTCAAGCGGTGCAATATAGACAACACGCATTGCATCAGGTCCTTCTTGATGATTCCTCAATATAGCAAACTCCGCACATATAGTCTTCCCACTTCCCGTTGGAGCAGCAACCAACACATTGTCGTTCGTGTTATACAAAACAGTAAAGACCTGAGTCTGCACCGGATTGAAATGCTTGAAATCCAGATAGAGTCTCTCATAATTTGGATTCCTTAGCGCAGTCACCGGGAGGGGCTGCAAGTCCAGTAGCTCCGTAGGTGGTGGATACTTTTCTGGAAGAATGAGATGTCTGAAAGATACAGGCAACACAGTCTGCGAGCCAAGCCATTTGTCTGAAACCACGCGGACAAAATACTGAGGTGGCAGCGGTTCAAAGATTGGCACGGTGAAGTTTACAGTGTGATCCTCATCAATAAACTGCTTCTTCAAAAGAAAATACTCGTGATGAAGGATCTTCTCTCCATCATTGTCTTCCACAATTATCCAAAATGGCTCAACATACTTATGAATTTTGTCGTCCCACAGGAAATCAGGTGTAACTGTGAGTTCCACCCCCAGAACAGTGCGAGTAATAGGCTGAACATGTGCTGCAAGAACCAGTTTTGGGAATTGGTGGATGAACTTGTGTAGCGGTCTGCCCATCTTAGGACTACGAATAAGCTCTCCTAGCTCCTGTGAGGATAGATCATAGTACCTCTCCCACACCAAATCCTTCTTCTCCAAGTTCATCAGAATGTCATTGGGAATTCCAGGAAACTGACGAAGGGGTGTCTGGACACTCCACATTCTCTTCCCAACCATTTTAGACAAGTTCAGAGCTTTCTCAGCCAATTGTGCCCATCCCCGCTTCAAAACGATTTCGTAAAGAGCTCGCACAAGACGTCCAGCACTCTGAACATAATTAAAAAGAAACGAGACATAAGCACCAGAAATCAGACAGAGAAATTTATCAATGTAACTAGGAGAGATGAGAGAAGAAAGCATAGAGAACAAGAAACAAACCTGAGTGATATAAACCATGTCAGATGTCAAAGAAAGACCCTCGAGCTTTAGCTGTGAAATATATGCTTGCAGCAAAACATTGATTTTTGCACTAGGCTCTTCCAGAGTTTCCTTGATAGGAATCGGGACACGGTCCAAAAGTTTTGCCAGTTCCATCTTCTCATCTTGCCGAACAGTCACATACTTGAACTCCTCACTCAGTGAGAACAGACGATAAAGATCTATTTCACCCATTGTTGGCTTCAAATGCTCATTGTATGTAGCTATGGTCCCATGGGTTATGTAGTAGTAGCTAGCAATGCGTCCCAAATCAGTAACTTGGAAGTATCCACTTTTCCTGTCATACTTAACCAAGTTATTTTTGTCCAAGATGGTAGCAGCCGAATGTATCTGCAAAACAACAATTCGAAAATAATATTAGACACAGCTTGCCCTTAAGAACATTAATAATATTAACTTTAGAACAATGATATTATATAGCCAAATGCAAACTCATCATTCCAAATTCTCAAGAAGGTATATGAAATACTAAAGCTGAAAGTACGTACCAGGTCAGCTCTTCTCTCCTCCAGCACTACATCTTTTGCCAGGGCATCAGGCGGTAATCCATACAAAGTTGGATTACGAACCATACGGATATATAAATATGTATAGCCGAGCCAATGGCAAGCCTCTCTAGCATTCTGAACGGTTCCAAGCACAATTTCAGCATTAAGCTGATCAGCAAGTTTGGAAATAAACTGGCTTTCAATAGGTAGTTGCTCATTCATCAAAGAAAGATAATATTGCAGCTCGCTGTAGCCAGTGATAATTATTCCCTCCCCATGTTGATCATACTGAGGTCTTCCTGCACGACCAAGCATCTGCATAACATCTAGAGGACTCAGCTCCATCCACGCCCCTTTTTCAGGGTTATACACCTGGGTGCCTTTTATAATAACAGTATGTGCAGGGAGATTCACACCCCATGCGAGAGTTGCTGTGGAAACCAAGACTTGCACATGCCCTTGAGAAAAAAGATCCTCAACAATCTGACGATCACCCCTTGTTAACCCAGCATGATGAATTGCAAAACCGTAAGGCAGAATGTCTTTCAGGTCACCATTCTTTACAATCTTAACGTGACTCTGAAGAACTTCACGACTTACACTATCTTCCTTCAAGAATCTGCTGATGGTATCGTTCGCCACTGCAGTGTCCCGTATTGCTTTTGCAGTTTTTGCTGTTTCCTTCCTCGAATGAACAAAAATGAGGACCTGGTGCTTTCCAGCACCAGCCAATACTTTCTGATAACATAGATCATTCATCAATTGGAACCTCTGCAACGGCTTTTTCACACTGATTCCAATATACTGCTGGTGGAGAGGCACGGGTCTGTAGCTGCGATCAAATTTAAACAAACCTTTCTTTAGATCAACCCGCAAAAATAAAGCCACATCTTCATAATTGGGCAGTGTAGCAGATAAACCCACCAGACGAATATTCTCTTTCGTGGTTTCAATTTGCCTAAGAGTCCTAGCAACAATGCTTTCAAGCACAGGCCCTCGATTATCATGAAGGAGATGAATTTCATCGATTATAAGAAGTCTCACAAGCTGAGTATAAGTTCGGTCTCCAGACTTCCTAGTGATGATATCCCATTTCTCTGGTGTTGTAACAATTATCTGAGTCTCTTCAATTTCTCTCCCAGTAAGAGACTGATCCCCACTGAGTTCTCTCACAGTAACTCCATAATCCTTAAGACGATTAGACAAATTACCTACAACTTCAGCAACAAGGGCTTTCATGGGTGCAACATAGACAATTTTGTAATCTCCATGGTTATAAGTTCCATCTTCGTTTCTATGCAATGCAAGTTGCTGCAGTATGGTGAGCATAGCAACATTGGTTTTCCCAGCACCAGTTGGAGCACAAAGAAGAATATTCTCTGCATTAAACAGCGCAGTGTCATACACTTTGCTCTGAACCCTGTTCAACTGTTGCATTCCCTTAAAGGCCGGCTGGGCCCAATCCGGCATTTCGGTGATCTTCACAAGCTTCTCATTGCTATCCACTTTTTTAGAAACCCATGGCACATGAACCTCATCATATCCCTTGCCATGACTTCTGTAGGAGCCAGGGGGAAGGTCACACTTCTTATTCGCCATCAGGAGACCACCTTGGTCAAAAGCCAAGCTCTCCAGGTCTAGCATCTGACGCTGACCCTTCAACCAGCCACTTTCTAAATCTCTATCAGCAACATCTCTCCTGCCTCCACCTCCATCTCCACCAGTTTCATCCTTCAACCGTCGGGCTTCTTCATTAATACTTTTTTGCAAGTTCTCCTCCCTCTCTTTCGCTGTTGCTCTTGTTGCATGCAACTGCTCCACAATAGCTGCCAACTCTGGGCCCAACCCCATCATCTCCTCCTCAATTTGATTCCTCTCCTCCTGGTCTTCTGCCCTAGCCAAACGAGTGCACCACACAACTTTAAAACGGTTCCGCAGGAGAAACTTAACAAGGCTAAACTTTTCGTACTCAAGGCGCACAATCAGCTTGCCCTCAACCTCCCTATCATCCCCTTCGGCGAGTGTCTGAAGCAGCTCTTCTGCGAGTACTTGGCATTGTTGTGGATCCTTTTGCTGTTCATATGCTTGAGATATTTTTCTCTGGAGCCAATATGCATCAATGTCTTGAACATTAAGATTCATGCCCTCATTTGCATCTCCTGCATCCTCGTCATTTATCCCTGCACCAACCTGCATACCTCCAGTTCTAGTAGGCTCTTCATCCTCCTCCTCATCTTCCTCTTGAACCATATCAGGATCACTCTCCTCGTCATCTTCTTCATTCTCCTCAAATTCAACAGCCACACCCAAATCATCATCAAGTCCTTCATCCTCATTAGCTTTACCACCACCAGAATCACCACCCTCTTGAAAGTCCGTGATCAACTTTCCAATGGAAACAAGCTGATCGAAAACAGGCTGATCAATAGGGTTCAGCAACTTCTCGATCTCCATCTTTTTGTCGGGGTTTCTATATGTTTCGTTCTTGAGAACAGCCAAAATCTCATCAGCAGCACCACTAACAATATTGAGAGGTTGCCCACCCAACTGCTGCTGAATAAGACTAAGCATGGCCTCATAAGCAGCCCTCGTCTCCTTGGTCTTGGGCTGATAAACCACATCATCTGTATCAGTAAGCACACTCTCTTCCCTAAGACGACGCCTCTTACTCTGCCGAACATTAACCGTATCATCTACAACATCACGTTCCTTCTTCTTAGACTTTTTAAGCTTATCCTCCAACTCCTGAGGCCTTCCCCTAGCAACACGGTCACCAAAAGATTTGGGATCAATTTTCCCCCACAGAGTTTCCGGCTCTCCTGTAGGCTCATGTGTATCACGAGGACGATTATCAGTGGTTAACACCAGACTAGAATTGGCTCTGTACTCATACTGCTTGAACCTGGCATGTGCTTCCGCACCGCCTCCCAAGTTCGCCATCACCAAATCCGAAAACCTAAATCAAATCAAACAGAGATAAATACGCAATGTTATTAACACTCGTATCTTCACACTAAATCAAATCGAAGAAATTACACAAAAGGAAATCAAAAGTGATAAAACGAAGAAACACCCAAGAAAGTAGATGATAAACCCTAATAAACCCCCCCCAAATCGAATAAACATATAGAAAAGAAACTTACCGAAACAGCTACGAAATCTCTTCTTAGCTAAACTCTCTGCAACGAATGAATCTACTAGAAGAAACCCTAATGGGGAGCTTTAGATTTATCCCTTGTCACGTCCTCTATCTCCTAATATTGGATCTACAGTATATGACACTTTTCAGCACTCGACTTGAGGATTTTTGCTATTAATAACGAGCAACCGCCTTTAGGTGACGAACCTAACGACGCCGTTTCCAAACTATGGATACGATTACGAAACCGACCCCGTACATGGTTTTGTTATTGGGTTGGGCCTCTACATACTCATAAGCCCAATACAATGGGACAATGATCGGAACTTTATTGGCTTTGTTAATCTGAGAATGAATGCAAGTGTTTGTTTATCTCTCCAGAGACTTCATTATAAGAATTAAAACTATCAAAATATTAATTCCTCACATTAATAATCGCTGACAAATATAATGTGTGTAATAATGAAAAAAGAATGGGAAGACTTTAAATGGTGACAATGACATGGGGGCTGATTACTTTGAATACAATCTTAGATTAGTAAAAGGAGGCACATGTATATGATACGAAGGTTCATGTGTGGTCATGTGAAAACTGGCAGCCGAAAAAAATATCCAAGACTTGTATATTTATTTATCTGTTTTGTCAAAATTCAAACGAGATCTATTGATCTCAGAGATGATATATAGTTTTTAAATATGTTACATGTATGATTTTATATATTGTGTTGCATTAAAATATTAACCGCTGTGTGTATTTGAGTTTTCATTTTATGAATTATGATACACATATAATATATGCAGTATATTATAACATAACATAATAAGAACAAAAACACAAGTATAAGGTCTTATCACCTTGACAAAAAAAAAAAAATTAAAAAGGTCTTATCTTTTAACAGAAGATGTAAAAAGAAAAAGAAAGAACCAACAACAAAAAAATTAAAAAAGAGTTCAGGAAAGCTTACTCCGATCCATCAATAAAACTCTGTGGGGAAATGTTAAAATATTTAATTTGTCTGGTAGTGAACACTAAATTTTTATTTTGTTTTACTTTTCTCCACAAGAGTTTAGTGATAGAGGTTAATGATAGTGAGATACAGAGCATGGTGAATTGGTGACAAACAAACAAACAAACAAACAAAAATAATTTAATACATAGAAACTCACTTATCGCGCCATCACATATGTAAGCGTGTGGAAATATTGAGAAGTGGAAAATCAAAATGTCCCAAAAAGGTCATGTGTAGGAATCCACGTAACATAAGCATTAATTTATGTGTTATATTTCTAAAATGCGCTGAGTATTGTAAAAGCGTTAGACAATAATTAAATTAAACACCGTAATTTAGATATATTTATCAATGAAACATCCATGTATATAGTTAATCACCTAGTGCGGATTTAGAGGATTGATCATGTGACATAGTGTGGCTCCATTATCTTTAAAGTTTTGCCGGAGATATTTATGACAAAATTGGTGTACTTTTTTTTTTTTTTGGAACAAACAGTTGGTGTACTTTATTCCACGATTTTAATGATTTTATTTTTGTTGCTCAATAAAAAAAAAAAAATACTATAACAATGGCTTTTTTTTTGGCACATATAACAATGGCTATGCATGTTTTTTCCTACCAAATATGTTGTTTTCTTTGACGGCTCCTGCCAAATATTTAATCGCTGCATTTTAGTACTATATATTAGCCACTGCCGATTATAGATTATCGATCTTCATCTTTTACAATCGTTAATGGTAACTATATTTTAAAAGTAACAACATGATGTGTGAAAACCCTTTATCCAAAAAAAAAAAAAAAAATGATGTGAACAAAATTCATTGTAATTAGGTTTTTCGACGATCACAAATCATCATTAATCAAAGTTAACCACAAAATTTGAATGAGGGTTACAATGTATCAAAGTTAACTATAAGAGTCATTGTTAGATCAATAATGGCTGACCCCTATAAATATTTGAAATGGTTAAAATAATTAATATCTTATTTTATGTATCCGGGGCATATAAATTTTGGTCTGAATATCTCCATTATAAAACTAACGAATAATATTATATTATATCAACCTTCCATTTTATGAGATAAACTGTATATTAATGAAACAAAACAAAATAAACACAAAGTCCAAAATACTTTTGTTTAATTTGTGAAACAAACGAAAGTAGATGATAACATATATTATCGTATATATGTATACGGAATAAGGAATATTAATATATTTCTTATAATATGTATATAAAATGAGTATTATGGACTATATAACTTTTGAACAAAAAAAGGACTATACAAATACAGTAGTTAGTTATACGGAGACAAAGTGACAAAATGTAACACTTTTCTATCAGGTAGGCGCATGAATCATGAATGTCCATGTTAAGAACCGCTAATAGAATTTGATAAGGTCAAAAGATGTAGAGCTCATCGTGACATTCCACCAACCTAAAGTTCACCCTCTCACCGCTTCACGCATTGACCTACATATATACAAACCTCAAGAAGAAAAGTGAAACAACATTAAACAAGGGCAATTCTCTAAAATACCACTATTTTTATTTTTTGGACAAAAATACCACCAAAATAAAATAATTTTTTTAATTTTTAAACTTTAAATTCTAAATTCTAAACACTAAACCCTACCCCATAAATATTAAACTCTAAATTGCAAAATAATCAACCCAAACAAAAGATTTAAAATTACATACCTATGAACAAATAGTGGTATTTTTGGAAAAAAAAATTTTTTAATGGTATCGGAGGGTATTTCTCATTAAACAACGTGTAGAGGCAATAAAGTTGTTTATACCTATAAATTTGAAAAGCTTGATGTAATGAAAAATATGACATTTGTTGTTACTTTTAATTGATAATGGATGGATTTCACCAAAAAAAAAATTTGATAATGGATGGATATAGGACTTCATATAGCTCCTGTTGCGCCATATATTATCGTTTAGTTTATGCATGCCTACTGATATATTTATTTTTATAGCTGTCCATTTGGCGAATTTACTCAAAGCTTTTTTTCTTTTTCCTTTTTGGTTTCAAAGTTAAAATTTACTCAAGTTGGTATATTGTTAATTAGTTTTACCAGCTACTCACTTTATTGTCGATCTAATGCTACCAAATAATGGCGACGACAAAGTCGTGTGCGTATTAACGTATTTTTCAATTCTACTATTTACGTGTATAATTTCTTTTCGTCAACTATTAATTAAGGAGTAGATTTGAATAAACCAAACAGCGAAAATTAAAAAAAAAAATGTTATAATACGTTGGCAACGAAAGGTGTCATTAGATAATATTGTGTCTTGTCTATATATTGAATCTTACCACCGAACCGACTATCATTAGAAATTTAGTAAGCACGTCACTTTCCGGTGATAGGTTGAAAAACTCAAATTCTCATCTTCAACATATTTGAAAATAGTATGGAGCATGTTGATCGTTTTATGAACGTTTTTAAAGTAAGTTTGGCAATTCAATTAGATTATTAAAATAAGTTTGGTAGTTATTCTTTACAATATTAAAGTTTGTAAAATGACAAAACAAATTTCAAATATTTTTTAAAACAAATATGGTCGATTATAGATGTAAATTTTTTGTGTTTATAGTAAAATGTCGAGAGTAAGCAACTTAAGCTTAATTTACAGAATTTTCCATTGAAGATCGATACTATTTTTCAGTGCATGTAATGGCAATAAAAGCCTTAAATGAAATACATAAAGGAAATAGGTTAGATAAGATATTACATAATGATTATTGTTACGGGAAACATGAGCAATCAAATAATTCATGAGCGAGAGAGAGAGAGAGAGAGTGCCCAAAAGAATAACAACGTCGTTTTCCGTGTTGAACAGAAAGCGCATATCCGTTTTGGTAACAGCGGGACCCATCCTCCTCACGCGCTACTTTATCCGACCCGACCCGACCCGGACCATAACGAATTATGGTAATCCTTCGAATTAGTGTTAATTGTTGACAAAATACAACTAAACGATGATGTAAAAAATCAGCTGTTGTCCAATCAAACGGTGCCACATGTATCTAGATAATTAACTCAATTAAATCATACTATTAATTTTTTTTTTATTTATGCCCACAATCACGGATACATTCACAAATCACAAATACATTCACAAATCACAAATGTGCGATTTTTTATTAATGTATTTTAGTTTAAAATTTTGTTTTCTATATTTTTTTAATATGTGTGAAGATTTTTAAAAATACATTAATTAGAAAGAGATAAAGTATATTCTATAGTGACTTTAACCGATTTTGTTCTCATCTCAAACATCAATTTGCATAGTTGGACAAAGCTGCACTCTTTATTTATAAAAATCAAAATTAAGGTTTCTCCTTTGCGTTTCTTTTCCTAATTAATTTGTTTTTCCACTTTAAAAGGTAAAAGTTTATTATATTATCCAATTGTACAAAATAGGATAATTTCTGAAATTTGTAGAAGTCTTTTTAATTTTTTATCATCCTCTTCATAATATTTAAAGTTTAAATCCTTTTATATTTTCGTTGATAGATAAATTTTTGGATAAACTACATAATCAACTAAAATAACTATTTAATGACGTCATAAATTAGTATTCAATAGTAGTATTAATTACGAATAATGATGAAAATCATAAACAGATCTTTGAAGTTAACAATCTTTAAGACATAAATATCCGGGTAAATCTGTATGCATGATATGATATACACGGTATCTACCATACCATATATGCCATATATATTAAATTTTATTAATTACTCATAAGTAAAAGCAAAAGTTTATTATATCATCCGATTGTACAAAATAAGATTATTTCTGAAACTGGTAGAATTCTTTTATCATGCCTTTCATAAATATTTAAAGTTTTGAATAATTTTATTTTTTCATAATGTTCTGGATAAACTATATAATCAACAAAAATAACTATTTAATGATGTCATAAATTAGTTGTATTAAATATTAGTATTAAACTATTAATTATGAATAATGATGAAAATCATAAACAGATTTTTAAAGTTATTTTTAAGATTGATAAATATTTGGATAAATCTGTATCTAGAATATACACAGTAATGTATCTACTATATACGCCATATCTATTAAAGTTTATTAATTAGAAAGTAAAAATAAAAGTTTATTATATTATCCGATTGTACAACTAAGATAATTTCTGAAACTTGTAGATTTGGATAAATATGTATCCATGATATACACGGTATCCACCAATATCTATTAAATTTTACTATTAGTTAAAAATAAAACTAATTAAACAAAGACATTGGTTAACAGAGAGAAAAAAAAAAACAATAATGACTCAAATCTGATTAAGAGCCCTCTGTTTAGCAGAGAGGCTTCTCGTCCTTATTCATCCTTCTCTAAGCCAGCTGTTTCCTTCTTCTTCTTCATCTCTCTCTCTTTCTTCTCTCTCGTCTCCTACTCTTCTCTTTGTTCGCTCCAAAATTCCTCAAATTTTTCCTCCGTTAATCGCCGGCATTGTCTTTCGGACCGATCCGACTATCTCAGCATTCGAAATTTCCGGCGACAAAGCTTTGATCTCAAGGTTAGTTGGAAATCGATTTTTTTCCCGGAAATTTCTCTTATCTCCGTCCATGTCGGTTTGGTTTTCTGGTAGCGTGTTGTTCGTGAATTTTTGTTAGATCTGGCTGCAATTTCGTTTGATCTGATTTATTCATACGCTTTTGATTAGCTTTTCGTCCGTGATTCCGTCGGTGGAAGCTGCAAAAATGCCGGTGGAGGTGGAGAGAGATCAAGGAGAGGTGTCGGTGAAGGCTGATTTTGAGAATGCGACTGAGAGTAAACAGGAGGTAGTAGTTCCGGCCACCAAAGAGGACGTGGTGAATGGGATCAGCCATGGAGGCAACAATGGCAACGGAAACGACACCGATGGTTCCTACGATTTCATTACGGAAAACGATACCGTAGGAGATGATTCTGTTGAGCTTGTTGATGCCAATGTGGAGAAAGATCTAGAGGAAGGAGAGAATGTGAATTCCGGGGAACCGAAGCTGGACGCTAGAAGTACTGCCGATGATGAAAACTTGGGAGTTTCCCAAGATAGTCAAACATTGGAAAAGTCTGAACCAGAAAGGGCAGATAATGGACCAGAGGAGGTCGTTGGGATCCCAAAGTCAGAAATCGAGGATTCTCTTGAAAAAAGTGTCGAGGAGAAGCATCCTGGTCCTGGTAATGGGCATCTGGAAAGTGGGCGTGAGAATAAATTGGAATCTACAGAGGAAGTGGAGCAACTTCAAGATTCTGAAGTTGCACCCAGGGATCTGACCAAGAATAACGCGGAGGAGCCTGAAGGTAAAATCGAATCTGATAGTAAAACAGATGTGGAGGGACATCATGGGGATAGAGTTGAAGCGCAAGAAACATCTGATCTGGATGTGAATGTTTCTCAAGATCTAAAGCATAACGAGGATGTAGCAAAGCACCCAGCTGACTCCGATGAGGGAAAGGAGTCTGAGTTGGTGATTGCTAAGGTTTCTCCAACTGATCCCACTGATGGAGGCATGGGTTTGGGACAGCCTACGGTAACAGATCCAGCTGATACCATCAATGGATCTGAATCTGTGAATGATCTCATTGGATCAGAATCTGTAGCAGTGTCGGAATCCGTTTCCGTTGAAAACGGTCACCCTCCAGTAGAATCAGAGTTGGAGAAAATTGGTGATGTTCCATTCACCTCAGAGGCGGAAAAGGTCAATGCTTCTGATGGTGATGTGTTGCCAGACTCTGGAAGCGGGGAGGTTGCTGCATCAGAGGAAAGTAGTGATGTCCCGGCTGAGACTCAAACCCTTAGTACCGTCAACTTGGAATCCCACACTTCTGGCAAAGATGATGTTGTTGAAAATGGTAATAACAAATCGGAATCTGAAGCAATTCAGGACCTTGATTTTGTTGAAAACAGCAAGGTACAATCAGAAATTGGAGCTGTTGATGTCTCCGTGTCTGATGGGAGTGTGAATACTCATCTTGAATCTCAAGATGCCAGCGAAAGTGCTTGTGGTCAAAATGGAAAGCAAGACATAGCAGCTGAAGTTTCGGAAGTTCTTGATGCCTCTGCTTCAGAAGAAAGAAGTGATGATGTTATTGTTGCCAAAGAAAGTGTTTCAGAAGCTGCTATTTCTGATGGCTTATCTTGTACCAACCAGCAGGAATCAGAAGCTGATGAGATAACTGAGATTGTTGAAAAAATCCCATCCCATGCGCCACACGAGGATGCACCTTCTGGGAATGACACAAGTGTAAATCTAAACGATGACACCAAAAGTCTTGGCGTTTCAGAGGATCATGGAGTTGACGCGAAGCAGGAGACTCAAGATGATTGTAGTGCTCAGTCGGAAGAAGTTACCGACGTGCATGAAAAACATGCTCCATATGATAAAGTTCAAGAAAACAACGATGAGGGGAACTTAAATGTTGGTGGTGATGTTTGTCTAAACTCTGCTGAAGAAGCGAAAGAGTCACCTACAGGGGATCTTTCTGGGAATGTTTCACATGAGAGTGCTGAGACTCTTTCTACAAACATCGACGAACCATTGAGCTCGTTGGATTCAAAAACCGCTATCTCTGATTTGGCAGAAAGCTCAGGAGGAGGAGTGGTTGGCGAAACAGGCCATGTTGCCACGATATCTGAAGCTGCGGAATCAGTTAAAGAATGCACTGAACCACATGTTGCGTCATCCACTGTTGAAGATGGTGAAATAAACAGAGAAGTCAACTGTGGTTCAGAAGTGAACGTGACGCAGACCACTCCTGTTGATGTGTGTGAGAATATATCACCTGAAGAAGTTTCTGTGATGGAAGAATCAGACATCAAAGAAAGACCTGCCATAAATACAGATGAAGAAGTCGCCATTGCCTCTGTTGCATCTACTATCAAGACCCGTGCACAGGATCTTGAATCTAAAGTGGTCTCGTCTACTGATACCATACATACAGGAGCGAAAGACTGTGTGGACAGCCAACCTGCTGAAAACAAAGAAGGTAATAAGTTAATTGATGAATTTAAGTTATGTACTTCTCTTGTTGAGGATGAGAAGGCTGGAGTTGACAGTATATCTAAATTTTTTTGTTCAGGAAATGCTGCTGATAGAACAGATGATAAAGTAGCCTCGACCTGTGAAGGTTCTACGCTTGATGCTTCTGAAGGGCACACTGTAGCGGCAGAGATAGAGAAAAGACCGTTTTACTTTCTGCCTAGAGTTCCAAGATATGATGATGAAATGTTAGCTGAGCAACTCAAGCTTGCTGAAGCGCAGGTTGACCGGAGAACACAGAGTCGGGATGCTCTTAGAGTGGACATCCAGAAGATACGCGTAAGAAACACTTTTGAGATTTTTCATAGGAAAAGCTACTTATTCTAAATTTGGCTCTGACATTTGTTGAAATGGTTATTTCTAGGCAACATGTAAGGACTATGATATCAGTTACAAGGCAGCCATGGCAGAAGAGAGAACTGCAAGAAAAGCAATGCATTCAAAAAGGCAGGAAATCGATGCCCTTCAGTCTATGATTAGCCGGGTTAAGAGTGCTGCTTCTGTGGATGATATTGATTCGAGGGTGAGACTCCCAGTGATCACATTTCCAGCTAAGTCTTTTTCAAGTTTTTAGCTTCTCAAACTTGATTATGCTAATTTATCTCATTTCTCTGCCTCCAATCAGGTGTATAATATGGAACACATGATGCAACACTCAACTTTATCTCTGACTGAAGAGAAAGGATTCATGCGTGAAATAAAGCAGTTGAAGCAACTCCGTGAGCAGATATCTTCGAGTATGGGTACCAAGGATGAAGTTAAGCAAGCACTGGATGAGAAAGAGAAAACAGAAGAGCGTTTGAAGGTACACTATGGCCTTTACATATTCTAGTAGTCATTTTTATGTCCCATCTGCATTTATTTGATACCCATTCTTGTGTTGCTACATTGATTAAACCTATTTTGTTGTCGGTTCAAGAGCCTTTATTTCCTCTATTTACATCACGTCCATTAGTGTGATTTAGTTACCTCATCCTTTCTTTGAGGATATCATTTACACTGTTCAAGTATGACATTTCTGGTGACAATAGGTGTTGAGGAAGGAACTAGACGCGCTCAGAAGCGATCTCTCAAAAGCCGAAGCAATCACAAAAGCTGCTAAAAAAAAGTGTGATGAGGAATGGGAAGCACAAAGTAAACTGCAAGAACAGTTCAGAGCTGCTGATGCTGTTCGCCAGGAAGCATTTGCGCACCTACAGAATTTGAAGAAGCAACAACGAGAGAAGGTACCCAAAGAGCATCTGGAACTTGGACATAAACTTACAAATGCTTGCATCTGTGTTTATACTAATCCTACACTTTACTTTGTTTCGTATTGCAGAACAAATATTTCTACAAGTACAGAGATGATTCAAGGGCAGCAAGTGAAATGGCTTTGAAGAAAGACAGAGGAGCCCTGCAAAGCCTTTGTTCTGACCAGGTATAAGCAAAAGACAAATTTCTACAATGGTTTTAATCGCTGTATGTCGGTTTTGCACTCATCACAGTCTTGAAAACAGGTGGAGAATTTCATGAATATGTGGAACAATGACGAGGAGTTCCGTAAATACTATGTAAGATGCAACACTAGGAGTACCATTAGAAGACTAGGAACTCTAGATGGACGATCTCTTGGCCCTGATGAGGAACCACCTCGGATCACGTATGCTACCAGAACGGACAAACTTAGAACTTCAATTGACAGAGCAGAGAAACATGAGACAGCTCCACCAGTTCCAGCACAACAAGAGAAAGTCGTGAAATATGAAGGTTCAAAAATTGAAAACAACAGTAAGGCTGTTGCAAAACCCGCCGAGCAGAAGAGTCAGACCAATAAATCTATAAAGACTGTCAAGACAGACCGGCCTGCACCAATTGTCACGGAATTGGGGTCTGGCAAAGAGGAGATAGAGAAATCAGCAACAGAGAAAGAGGAAGATCCACCTAAGTTAACGAAAGAGGAAGAGGAGTTAATTAAGAAAGAAGAGGAGAAGAGAAAACAAAAGGAAGCTGCGAAGCTGAAGGAGCAGCATCGGTTGGAGGAGATAGCAAAAGCGAAAGAGGCAATGGAGAGGAAGAAGAAGAGAGAGGAGAAAGCAAAAGCAAGAGCTGTTCTAAAGGCTCAGAAGGAAGCTGAAGAAAGAGAGAAGGTAACTTTTTTGTTTTATCTTTTTTCTTTTCTCAAAATTAAGCACATTTCTCATGCCACGATCAAATCAGATTTCGGTCTCTCTCCGTCAATATGTTTTGATCTGATGAACAACTGTCGATTGTGTAGGAGCGAGAAAAGAAGCTAAGGAAGAAGGAGAGAAGAAAGGGGATTATTACATCAGAAGAGGCAACAACTGAAATCCCAATTCAGACATCAGAAACTGTAATCGAAACCCCAAGGGAGATCGAAATTCCAAAGAAACAAACCGTAGAGGAGAGTCAACAAATCAAGAAATCTCACAAACCATCATCACATTTTCTCAAACAAAACAAGTCAAAATCGGTTCCTCTGCCTTTAAGGAACCGAGGGAGCAAGAGAAAACTGCGACAATGGATGTGGATCGGACTCATAGTTGTGATCGTCCTCGCATTGTTCCTTCTCGGTAATGCCAATCTCTCCTTCTCTCCTGCAAATCTCTGGTTTACATAAGAAAAAGGAAAAAAAAAAAAGTGGCACACTTTCACACACTTGTGCTTTTTATAGTATGGTTTTTGGCTCATCTAAATTAGTTTGGATTGTGTTTGGTGTTTTTTTCTTTTTAAAGTGGAAGCTTTGATTCATTGATTTCACACGAACGACAGACATAGATTGGTTTTGCTTGCTCTGGGTATATGTCTAAGAAACACGATTACAGTTTTTTTTCCCTTTAATATACCATAATGGCATAATATATTATTAAAGCATTAACGTCTTCTCTTCTTTTATATTGAAATATAAATATAAATTACGTATAAGAGAGGGAGATGTACAGTACTTAATTAACAATGGAGATATATTGGCTCTTATGGTCCAATCCATTGCACTCGTCTTCGTACCAAAACCAACTAGTAAACATTTAATTTATTGTCAACACTGGACGCGATGACATCCCTTGTTGTGCTGAAACTGGTGGAACGGTTTCATGTTTCTCCGCTCTGTCACTTGAAGTTCTAACTTCTAAGATTGTTCCTTCTTGTCTCATAAGTGATCTGGGCAAGAGATCGTCCATCTAGGTAGGATCTTCTAAAGGATCAGATCAGAGAAACATGAGGCTGTTCTACCAGTTTCAACACATCAAAAGTTGGAACAGTGTCTACAAGGGGCACGAGACGAGAACTGCTAGTCGCAGTCGCCCTACGTTTTGATGAAACTCTCGAAGCTGGTTGTTTCTTCCCGATGTTAACGCACAAACTTTTGCCACAAGACAACAGCATTAGTTTGCCTAAACTGCTTCTGAACGCATTACTAACTGATCCGTCGAATGATGGCATCTTAGCTTAAAGATAATACAATACCCTTGCTCCCTCTTGTTAACGTCCTACTACTCGTATCATCTTTTTAAAATCTGACATGAACTCTTTTTGTTTTTCACAGTTTCACCAACTATGTTATATGGAGTTTAAAAGTTGATAAAATAAATTATCCGATTGTTGACTCAGCAACTTAATTTAATTCCTTCCCATGACCCACAAAATTAAGGATAAACTAGTTAGTTAAATATAGTTAGTTTTGTAATATGAACAACTTAGATTAAAAAATAGTTGCGTTCAAACTCAGCCGAATCTTTTTACATTCACAAGACATGTGGCATATAGCTGCCGCGTTACTCTTTTTTGAGTTTTGATATCCTTCTCGTTGACATGAAAAAGCTTTTTTTTTTGTTTTGTCAAATAAAAATAATACTAATTTCTATGAAACAAAAAAATATTTAAAAACATAGAGCCATACAGTAATTTGAAACATACTTTTTCGCCAAACAAGATAATCATTATATGGAAACAGGACCCATGTTAATATTATAATGAAGGAAAGCTATTTTGAGAGGCCAAAAAACCTTCTAATTGCTAAGCATAGGCTACTCACCATTGCATTTAAGTTATAAATGCTTTTGAAGAAGTAATTCCTCAAAATTTTAAAATGAATGGTTTAATATTACATGTTATGTAATGTTACGTGTTATATAACTTCAATCTTTACTAAACCTGTTAAGGTTTTTATTAAAATGATTTTTTTTGGTCTTAAATTTAAACTTGTCTTATCCTAGGTTTCACATCACAGAACAGTTCATTGAAATAAGTGGTTATGATAATGGAAAATTATTGTACTTTAGTGATGACTATCATGACCACGTCCAATGAACTTCCACCCAAAATTCAAACAAAAATGGTTAGATCTGTACGAAAGAGTTACTCATTCAATTTCTTCTTTTAACGTACATATGCATTATTGGATGTTTATTAAAACGTAAATGTTGTGTTTTGTTTATTCTTAAGATTTATTCACAAAATTTTAACGTAATCACGAGGTAATGAAGAAAAAGGATATTTCATCTACCATATATTTTGAAACAAAAGATAAAAACTTTTTTTTTTTTTGGTAAACAACAAAAGATAAAACTTAATATTAGTACTTCAAAAGTTAAACACTATATTTATAAGTAACTATTTTCAAAAACTATAATTTGATCTTAAAATATATAATTTTTGTTATTGTTTCGTAAATTATGTACTTAAGCAGCTCTCGCTGACCTCAAAGTTGACAATTTATCATGCTAGATTTCTTCAAAAAAGTGTTAAAACTGAGGGTTTTGAAATCAAAATTGAGAGTAGATTGATCAACAATATATTACTGCATGTGTAATACAACCTAACTTTTCTCTTTGATAAATTTTCCGTTTGTATATCTATGATACCCTTTAAAATCTCTAAAAATGTTTTTTTTTTTTTTGCATTTTTTAAAAGAAATCTTGGAATATTGATAAATCACATTTGTTTATTATCCGATTATATATTCCAAGTTCCAACTCTATAAAACATGAAAAAGATTCGAGAGCATATATATATATATATATATATATATATATATATATACGTGTAACTGCACTCAGAATTTGCAAATTATTTTGTCTCACAAAAAATTCCAATAATTTGTATGAACCTTTATCATAGAATATATGGAGATGGGACACACATATACACTGATTTAAATTTCTATTAATATGACAAATAAAAATAAAAATCCGCCGTTGTTCGTGGCATAGAAGCATGTTGCATGAGGTGTTGAGGGATTAGGCTCAATACATTGCACGTTTGATCTGTGATTGGACTTTGGACCACCATGTGACTTTTGACTCTCTTTCATTTTTCATTTTCCTTTTTTTAACGGTTCATGGTTACATTTGGTTGCTCGAGTCAGTTTCACATTTTTATTCTTATGTAACTAGTCCAAATATATATATACAGTACATGGGTGTAGATACACATATACGGGTATATAGTATATATATGTAAACAAAAACACTTTGCTCCTGAAGATGTTGGGAAGAGAGTTGTGTCGGGCGACTCACTAAATACGACCGTCTCAGTTCTATTATTTGCATCAAATAATGCCACATTGAAATTATTAATCACATGTGTTTGAAATTCTGTAGAAGCCGAATGTTGAAAGTTGAAACCAAATTAATCACTTTTATAATATGCTACGGAATGGTGGTCTGTTGGTAATATAAGAAGGTTAGTTCATTTTGTATCCCAGGTTCGATCCTGTTTTAGTATGGACACTTATGTTTAAAATTGGAATATATAAAGAATAATTCTATAGATACTAGAAAAGATTATGGATCGGAATTTCCACATTTTCTTTAAAAGAAAAATATTCATATAGTATGTATGCGGTTAACCAAGCAGCTAGCAAACAAAACTACAACATTTTATTAGTATCGGAAGTGAATAATTTATTTAACACTAGAGTCGGCGATAATAGACATAATCAATAAACATTTCAAGCAAATACAATCTTTATTATAATAAATAAGCTTCTTTGGGCATAATCGAAACCTGTCATGTTCCGTTAGCATAGCATTCATCGACAAAAGTTTATGAAATATGTCCCATCATTTTTTAAATGGGTTTTAATATAATTAACAGTCCATAATTGGTGCGTGTGGCTACTTTCCTTCATTAATTTCCATAATATTGTCTAACTAATACTTCCAAGATCCAACTAATTAAAAGTTATACATTGAAAAAAAATTAGGTTGTTCGATTCATCGATTGTAGTTTGTCATACAAAAGAGATAAGTTAACAAATAGTATAACTTAGTGAGAGGAGTAGTACTTATGAGTTAGAAAAGTATCATAGTACAATCAACAACGAAGCAGTACTGTTGGTTAGTGATTAGTGAGATTATGGTCCAATCCATTGCACTCGACTTTCCGTACCAACTCATCGCTATATCCCTTTCACCTTTTTCCATTATATATTATTATATTGATATATATAATATATGTGTGTATATATAACTATCAAAAGTTAACATTCATCTCACAAAATGATGGCATGTTTAGAGAAAAAGAACGTAGAAAAATACTCGATTCCACTCTCCCTTTTTTGTTGTCAGCTCCTATTTCCACCATATTAGCGAAAATATACAATATGGATCCCAATATTCTTAATTCAAGATTACTATAAAAAATGAAGATTGAAAAATGAAATACTAGATATTCAGAGCAGCTTTTTTTAAAAAAAAATTATATCTAAAACTGCTACATTCCAGATACTTTATATTTTATAGATGGTATATATTAATTATCACTATATCGTCCATATTCTAATGTTTTTCTAAATACTTTAATTAGCTCTTAACTACAACATAATTTTAGATACCATCCAACCTGCAACAAGTTTTACAAATCATTCTCTAGGTTTTTTTCATGTTTCATTCTTAGACTATAAATAATCTATAACTTTCTTGATTCCTCTTTTCTTCATTTTTGCCAATTCATTTTTTGTGTCATGTGTATTATTTTATAAAAAAGTAATCAATTGAAATAGATTAACATCAACATTAGTAAGGAATGTAAGAATCGATGTGAACAAATAAAAAGTTGACACGATATGATTAAAATGAGACACGATTAACAACGATAGATTATAATAATGCTAAAACTCATAAATAACAACGTCGTTTTATGGAATGAGAGAAGAAGGAGGACAATGAGCCACTTGCACGCGCGTAGGGACGAAACATAAAACCGTACGTGTGAGGTGTGGCCTCTCTATCTCTTGTCTTGTCCAATCTGTTTTGTACAATGTCTAAAGGAGGGCTACTTTCGTAATATTTAGAAAATATATGGGTAGTTTATTCACTTATCGACACGGTTTGGGTGGGATTGTTTTATCCTTGCCTTACGTGATCACGACGACTTCTCCGTAACGCAGTGTCGAGATTTCAGCTTGTTATCTACATAACCGGGAAATTGTACTACGAAAAAAGTTAGTTAAAATCTAGAACCGAAATTCAAATTAATTTAAAATCTATGAAATGTTAAGTGTATTTACCATTATAAACGTTTATGGTGATGAACTATGATTAAAAATAGTAATTAAAAAGAAGTTGAACCATATGATTAATCCACAATTTGAAAATTGATCATTTAACTATTGAAGATGAAATTTCCAGAGCTACGAAATAAAAATAACAGAATATCCTTCTTAAATAAGGTTGTGTACGTCTCAGTTCCATAATCGATTAGACAATTTGTTAGGCAAAATTTGTTAGTAGCTGCATATCCCAAAAGAAAAGTCGACGATTGTTTCGTTATCACTAACCACTCGGCATGTTACATGTTTATAACTAATAGTACAACAATTAAATAGATGTATATTACATGGTATGAGTTATAACATAGTTGGTTCCTGGGACCTACACTAAAAGATGGTTTAATAAACAATTATAATGAATTTGACTATTATTCTATTTTTAGGTTTATTTTTCTCTTCACTTTGATTTTATTACCAGAGGAATCGGTGTAGATACAATAACGATTACCGAATGAAGTTCAGTTTGGAAACTCTGATTATCGTTTTACAAAAATTAGATCCAAGTTTTCTTTTTCTACGATACAAATTTTACAATGATTAAAGATCTTGACATTAACTTATATCTAAATACATATATATATATATATATATATATGTCAACTCGGAATCTACCTAAACATACTTCAAAATTCAACTATAGGAAATTAGAAATCAATGGATAATCCTATATTATACATACAAGTAATAATATTACAATAACCATGGTTTCTCATGCCATGGTTACAAGTAACTATAGAAATCAATGAAATCAATGTAATATGTTGTTGACTAAAAAGAAGAATTTAAGTATAAAAGGTGTGAAACCTGTTGGATCCGATTATTAAGGGTAAGAATTTAAAGGAAAACGTGTTGAAATTTTTAACTCCACAGTAGACACACACCCTAAAAAAACTCAAATGGATAAAAAGGGTAAAGTGAAAAAAAATGGGAAATGTCTTGGATCCTTCAACTACTGTAATCTCTCACATATGGGCGGCTCGAATAATATCATAGAAATGCCCTCTTTACTATTCAAATTTACACAATGTGCCACCACCGTAGAAAACAAATAACAAAAACAAGTTATCGTAGAAAGGTAAGGACTTGAAGACAACAGCACAAGCAAAGAAAAAAAAAAAAAAAAAAAAGGAAGAGGAAGAAGAAGAAGGACAAGTTTGAGACTTTGGTGATTCGAAGAAGGTAGCTCGAAGCTGGTGAGGAGAAAATCAAATCTTTATCTCTTGCTTCCTTTGATTGGATCGGGAAATCTAGAAGTTGGAAGATTCCTTTTTGAAAAATTGTTCGAATCTGAGCAAGTTTTTTACATTCGATTTCTGATGAAGTTTTGCCGGATTCGTCTCGAGCTTTCGTTGAATTTAAGAAGAGTTGATGCTTGAAGCTACGATTCTGCATCTGATTTTGGGTTTATTGATTAGCTAGGCGTTAGATATGAGAAGTAGGTACGTTGATTCGCTCTTCCCGTAGATTCGTGTTCTTCTGCAACTACTGAATCTTCTTCAACCCGAGACTTTGAAAAGGGTCAGATCGATTTCTTCCTATAAGTGAGGAGAGAGATAGAAATGGATGAGGTAGGTACTCAAGTAGCTTCTCCGGTGTTCATCCACCAATCGCTATCTCCGATGGGGAGAAAACGCGATCTTTATTATCCCATGTCGAATCGGCTGACTCCATCTCAGCCCCAGCCGCAACGTAGAGATGAGTGGAACTCTAAGATGTGGGATTGGGATAGCCGGAGATTCGAAGCTAAACCGGTGGACGCTGAGGCTCTTCGGCTTGGGAACGAGACACAGCAGTTTGATTTGACTTCAAGGAATAGGAGTGGAGAAGAAAGAGGACTTGATTTGAATCTGGGAACTGGTTTGACCGCTGTGGAAGACACGACGACGACAACGACGCAGATCACTAGACCGAATAAGAAGGTTCGGTCTGGATCTCCGGGAGGGAACTATCCCATGTGTCAGGTGGATAATTGTACTGAAGATTTGTCTCATGCTAAGGACTATCATAGAAGGCATAAAGTTTGTGAGGTTCATAGCAAAGCTACTAAAGCTCTTGTTGGGAAACAGATGCAAAGGTTCTGCCAACAGTGTAGCAGGTAAGCATAAAAGAGTTTTATTTGCTTCTTTTTTATTCTGGAAATGTTTCTCTGTTTTTTGAATTTGGTACCAAATGATTTTTGCAGGTTTCATTTGCTTTCTGAGTTTGATGAGGGAAAGAGAAGTTGTAGGCGTAGATTGGCTGGTCACAACCGAAGGAGGAGGAAAACTACGCAGCCGGAGGAGGTTTCATCTGGAGTTGTGGTTCCAGGGAACCGTGATAATAGCTCTAATGCCAATATGGATCTTATGGCTTTGCTAACTGCCTTAGCTTGTGCCCAAGGTACTAGTTTGCGACTATCGCCAATATGGATCGTATGGCGTATGCTCTGTTCTTGTTTTATTAACAGATTTTTGGTCTGATATCTGCAGGTAAGAGTGAGGTAAAGCCAATGGCGTCTCCAGCTGTGCCTGACAGAGAGCAGCTTCTTCAGATACTTAACAAGATAAATGCACTGCCTTTGCCTATGGATCTTGTCTCTAAGTTGAACAATATTGGAAGTTTAGCCAGGAAAAATCTAGATCACCCTACAGTGAACCCCCAAAATGATATGAATGGGGCTTCTCCTTCTACAATGGACTTGCTTGCTGTTCTTTCGGCGACATTAGGCTCATCTTCACCGGATGCGCTAGCCATATTGTCTCAAGGTGGGTTTGGTAACAAAGACAGTGAGAAGACTAAGTTATCTTCTTATGACCACGGTGTTACCACCAATTTGGAAAAGAGAACTTTTGGGTTTTCTTCTGGGGGAGAGAGGAGCAGTAGCAGTAACCAATCTCCTTCTCAGGATTCAGATTCACGTGCTCAAGACACCAGGTCTAGCTTGTCTCTACAACTATTCACCTCATCACCCGAGGATGAGAGTCGACCGACAGTGGCATCTTCTGGAAAGTATTATTCTTCTGCCAGCAGTTATCCTCTTGAGGATAGGTCGCCATCTTCCTCTCCAGTCATGCAGGAGTTATTCCCATTGCAGACGTCCCCTGAAACCATGAGATCTAATAATCACAAGAACACAAGTCCCAGGACTGGTTGCTTGCCCCTTGAGCTCTTTGGTGCATCAAAAAGAGGAACCGCAAATCCTAATTTTAAAGGTTTCGGGCAACAGTCTGGTTATGCTTCTTCTGGTTCTGACTACTCTCCTCCTAGCTTGAACTCTGATGCTCAGGTTTACTGCTTTTTAACTCCTCTTTAGCATCTCTGTGTACGTAGATAAAACAAGCCGCTTATGATTTTAATTTTGATGGCACTTAAACAGGATCGCACTGGAAAGATAGTCTTCAAACTACTTGATAAAGATCCAAGTCAGCTCCCTGGGACATTACGATCTGAGGTGATCATTTCTGGCCATGATCTAGCCTTCCTGTAATATAAAGTTATTGGTTGCTTCTCTTTAAGTCCTCATAGTTATCATCTGCCTTCTATTACAGATCTATAACTGGCTTTCGAACATTCCATCAGAAATGGAAAGTTATATCAGGCCTGGCTGTGTTGTTCTATCTGTCTATGTAGCAATGTCACCTACAGCGTGGGAACAGGTGAGCAAAAATATTTTTAAGTGTTTGGTTATTGAATTACTATGCTATGTGCAGCTTAGGAGAAGTTGGTGGGTTTTATTTTTCAGCTCGAGCAAAACTTGCTTCAACGGCTTGGTATTTTGCTTCAAAATTCTCATTCCGATTTTTGGAGAAACGCGAGATTTATAGTTAACACGGGCAGACAGCTCGCATCACACAAAAATGGTGAGTGCTCGTGAGCTGTTACCTTTAGTGTTGCAATTTATATGTCACCAATGATCATAACATGTCACTGGTTACAGGTAGAGTTCGATGTAGCAAATCGTGGAGAACTTGGAATTCACCAGAGCTCATATCAGTGTCACCTGTAGCTGTGGTAGCTAATGAGGAAACAAGTTTGGTAGTAAGAGGTAGAAACTTGACTAATGACGGGATCAGGTAAAACTTAAAAAAAAAACATAGTTTCATACGGTTTCTCATCTTTTCTTTTTCCTTTCTAACCTTTATTATTTATTGTGCTGCCAGTATTCGTTGCACGCATATGGGTAGCTACGTGTCGATGGACGTAACGGGGGAAACTTGTAGACAAGCGATATTTGAGGAGTTGAATGTAAATAGTTTCAAAGTCCAAAATGCACAGCCTGGTTTTCTTGGACGCTGTTTTATTGAGGTATGACTTCATATAACTGAACTTCATAGTTTTTTTTGTCGGTCCAGAGTTATAGAGATGTTTAACGCCTAGTCTGTGTACAGGTGGAGAATGGCTTCAGGGGTGACAGTTTTCCATTGATAATTGCCAATGCATCCATTTGCAAAGAGTTAAATTGCCTTGAAGAAGAGTTTCACCCCAAAAGTCAAGATATGATAGAAGAACAAACGCAGAGCTCAGATCGCCGTCCCACGTCGAGAGAAGAAGTTTTATGCTTCTTGAACGAGCTCGGTTGGCTTTTCCAGAAGAACCAGACCTCTGAGCTTCAGGAACACTCCGACTTTTCCCTTGCCCGCTTCAAGTTCTTGCTCGTTTGCTCGGTTGAAAGAGATTACTGTGCTCTCAGCAGAACACTCCTCGACCTGTTAGTAGAGAGAAATTTGGTGAATGATGAGTTGAACAGAGAAGCCTTGGATATGCTAGCCGAGATTCATTTGTTGAATCGTGCTGTTAAGAGGAAAAGCACAAAAATGGTCGAACTACTCATTCATTACTCGGTTAATCCCTTGGCGCTCGATTCCTCCAAAAAATTCGTTTTCTTACCCAACATAACCGGCCCTGGCGGTATCACACCTTTACATCTAGCTGCTTGTACAACTGGTTCAGATGATTTGATTGATCTACTTACCAATGATCCACAAGAGGTATGTCTCTCTGTTTCTCTCTATAAAACCCAATTTTTTTTTACTTAACACTGATAAAGCCGTCTTTTCTTTTTCAGATTGGATTATCGAGCTGGAACTCTCTATGTGATGCAAACGGACAAACTCCATACAACTACGCTGCAATGAGGAACAACCATAAATATAACTTCTTGGTGGCTCGTAAACTTGCAGACAAAAGAAACAAGCAAGTCTCACTAAACATCGAGAACGAGATTGTTGACCAAAGGGGTCTGAGCAAGAGATTAAGTTCAGAGATGAACAAGTCATCTTGCGCAACGTGTGCAACCGTGGCTCTAAAGTATCAGAGGAGAGTTTCAGGTTCACACCGTATGTTCCCAACTCCTATCATTCACTCAATGCTTGCGGTTGCAACGGTGTGCGTTTGCGTCTGCGTTTTCATGCACGCTTTCCCAATCGTCCGACAAGGATCTCACTTCAGTTGGGGAGGTTTGGATTATGGCTCAATCTAGACAACATATATATGTATTAAGTTATTATAATTTATTCTTTTGGTTTCACAAAGACAAAAAAAATATAAGAAAAAGGAAGAGACTGGTGTACGGATATACAAGGAAGAAGCTCAGAGACTTGACTGTGACAACGACCAAAGTGACTACAGTATACGCATGGGAGTTTCACCGTCGGGAGTATATTTTGGTTGGCTAATTTGTTGTGTATTTGTTGTGTATTTCTGTGTATTTCTTTCTGTGTACCTTTCTACTTTTTATGATATTATTATTATTATTTTAACTAAGATAATAACCTGCTGCTTCATATAAGAAGCAGTTGTTTTACCGTTTTGTTTTTTGGTTCTTTGTAAATTATTTGTACTTTGTACACAAGTAGTTCTCATGTTGTAACTTCAATAATTAATTCTACCTTTGAATTGTTTCTTTTCGGTTACGTTTTCGTCAGGAACAAAGGATGTTGTATTTGTTTTCATATGCTTTTTATGTTCTCCCTCAAACTCAATTAAATGAGATCCAAGCCGGGAAATAAAATAAAAATATACGAATGAATGATACATTTGTGCAGATACTATATACTGTATGTGAGTTAGCCAGTTAGGGTTTGTGGCTATAATTCCATTTTATTAACTGTATATAGTCGTAGTTTGTAGACATAGCTAAAAAAGTAAAGCTATTGTAATCCCTCGTATTTGGGCGGCTCGAATAATAATAATACAAATGCCCAAAAAACTAATCGAATTTACACAATGTGCCACCACCGTAGGAAACAAATAAGAAACAGAAGTTATCGTATAAGTACGGACTAGAAGACAGCAGCACAAGCNAAAAAAAAAAAAAAAAAAAAAAAAAAAAAAAAAAAAAAAAAAAAAACAACTAACGAGAAAGACGAACCAGAAGAAGTAAAAGTTTGAGACTTTGGTGATTTGAAGAAGGTAGCTCGAAGCTGGTAAGGAGAAATCAAAATCTCTCTCTCTTGTTTACTTGATTGGATCGAGAAATTTACAAGTTGTAAGATTCGTTTTTGAAAAATTGTTCGAATCTGAACAAGTTTTTACATTCGAAATCTGATGAAGTTTTGCCGAGCTTTCGTTGAATTGAAGAAGAGTTGATGCTTTGAAGCTACGATTGTGCTAAAAGGTGAAGAGAGAGAGATAGATAGAAATGGATGAGGTAGGTGCTCAAGTAGCTGCTCCGATGTTCATTCACCAATCGCTTTCTCCGATGGGGAGAAAACGCGATCTTTATTATCCCATGTCGAATCGGCTGACTCCATCTCAGCCGCAGCCGCAACGTAGAGATGAGTGGAACTCAAAGATGTGGGATTGGGATAGCCGCAGATTCGAAGCTAAACCGGTGGACTCTGAGGCTCTTCGGCTTGGGAACGAGACACAACAGTTTGATTTGACTTCGAGGAATAGGAGTGGAGAAGAAAGAGGACTTGATTTGAATCTGGGAACTGGTTTGACCGCTGTGGAAGACACCACAACGACGACGACGCAGATCACTAGACCGAATAAGAAGGTTCGGTCTGGATCTCCGGGAGGGAATTATCCCAGGTGTCAGGTGGATAATTGTACTGAAGATTTGTCTCATGCTAAGGACTATCA